>JAQGEQ010000220.1:0-46907 GCA_034620365.1 Pegea sp. RAD2-039
CACTAACCAACCACTAACTAACCACTAACCAACCACTAACTAACCACTAACCAACCACTAACCAACCACTAACTAACCACTAACCAACCACTAACTAACCACTAACCAACCACTAACCAACCACTAACCAACCACTAACCAACCACTAACCAACCACTAACCAACCACTAACAACCACTAACCAACCACTAACCAACCACTAACTAACCACTAACCAACCACTAACTAACCACTAACTAACCACTAACCAACCACTAACCAACCACTAACTAACCACTAACTAACCACTAACTAACCACTAACTAACCACTAACCAACCACTAACCAACCACTAACCAACCACTAACCAACCACTAACTAACCACTAACCAACCACTAACCAACCACTAACTAACCACTAACCAACCACTAACTAACCACTAACCAACCACTAACTAACCACTAACCAACCACTAACCAACCACTAACCAACCACTAACTAACCACTAACCAACCACTAACTAACCACTAACCAACCACTAACTAACCACTAACCAACCACTAACCAACCAATAACCAACCACTAACCAACCACTAACTAACCACTAACCAACCACTAACCAACCACTAACCAACCACTAACTAACCACTAACCAACCACTAACCAACCACTAACTAGCCACTAACCAACCACTAACCAACCACTAACTAACCACTAACCAACCACTAACTAACCACTAACTAACCACTAACTAACCACTAACTAACCACTAACCAACCACTAACCAACCACTAACCAACCACTAACTAACCACTAATCAACCACTAACCAACCACTAACTAACCACTAACCAACCACTAACTAACCACTAACCAACCACTAACCAACCACTAACCAACCACTAACCAACCATTAACCAACCACTAACTAACCACTAACTAACCACTAACTAACCACTAACTAACCACTAACCAACCACTAACCAACCACTAACCAACCACTAACTAACCACTAATCAACCACTAACCAACCACTAACCAACCACTAACCAACCACTAACTAACCACTAATCAACCACTAACTAACCACTAACCAACCACTAACCAACCACTAACCAACCACTAACTAACCACTAACCAACCACTAACCAACCACTAACCAACCACTAACCAACCACTAACCAACCACTAACTAACCACTAATCAACCACTAACCAACCACTAACTAACCACTAACTAACCACTAACCAACCACTAACCAACCACTAACCAACCACTAACTAACCACTAACCAACCACTAACCAACCACTAACCAACCACTAACCAACCACTAACCAACCACTAACCAACCACTAACCAACCACTAACTAACCACTAATCAACCACTAACCAACCACTAACCAACCACTAACTAACCACTAACTAACCACTAACTAACCACTAACCAACCACTAACTAGCCACTAACCAACCACTAACCAACCACTAACTAACCACTAACCAACCACTAACTAACCACTAACTAACCACTAACTAACCACTAACTAACCACTAACTAACCACTAACTAACCACTAACTAACCACTAACCAACCACTAACCAACCACTAACCAACCACTAACCAACCACTAACCAACCACTAACTAACCACTAACTAACCACTAACTAACCACTAACTAACCACTAACTAACCACTAACCAACCACTAACCAACCACTAACCAGCTATTAACCAGCTACTTACCACTCCAACTTGAGTGTCATTAGCAATGTTGAAATATTCTGTCATCCCAATTATCCATTCTTTAATGAGTTGGAAGTTTTTTTTATTCACTGATTGTGAACCATCAACTAGGAAAATCATGTCAATCGGTTTACCACTGCATACTGCAAACAATCTGATGACGTCACTATCAAACTGATGACGTCATACGTACCCTCTTTACAGGGGCTTTTTAGTTGCCAGGAAACCTTTGAACGTTCACCGGTTTGCGTAAAATCAGAAACTAAACATCCACCAATAGTCTGAGATTGACGATCTCCGCACTTCCGCTGACGTAATGGCGCGCACACCTAAACGATGACGTCACTTGATGACGTAATAAGAAGATCTCTCACTGTTGTGGTAGTCCGCTTCCAGAAGTTCTCGCTTGAAACCTTATTGGATTGTGACGTCATCGACAAGGTAAGCGCTTCATTTTGTGGAAGATTTTCATCAGTGATCTTCCGATCTATGTCAACACGACTCATCTCCGAACAAAGAACAGTCGCGTTCATGATGACGTCATCGCGGGTTAAATCTGCAAACAGTGCCATCTAGTGGTTGAAAGATTAGCAATAGAGACACACCGCAAAGATAAAGTTTCCCAGAGACACCGATCTTTCGACGAGTGACTACACTCCCATCGTTGCCAGGTGTTACGTCTTTGGAAGTGTAATAACTAAATCCACGCTCATAAGGAACAGATACTGGAAGCCTGTGACGTCATCAAAGCTATTTATGACGTCATTGGAATAAAATTTATTGGTTTTTTAGAGGTCACCAACCAGGTATTTAAGGCCCAGTAGCTCACCAAAAACTAATAAATTGTCCTTGGTGGACAGTCACTGTCAACCAAGTGGTGTTAGGGACTGCCTGGGACAGGGATATAGGTCGTAGGTCAGATATGAAAGATTTGAGGTTATAAGAACTTTATTTGGTAAGTTAACTTTAGAAATTAAATTTATTATTATTATTATTAATAAGTTAAATATTTTTTTAATTTATTTTTAGGATTAATGAAATTATTAATTCAATTTTAGAAAATTATTTTGAAGAATTAGTTGATAAAAAAAATAAAGTTAAAAAATAAAGAAGTTTAAATTTGTTTAATTTTATTATTATACAAATTATTACTTATTTTATAAAATTTTTTCTTAATATTTGTAAATATTTTTATCATTTTGTAGGAAGGAAACACTTTCTAACGCCCTAAGAGAGTTTATCTTCAAATAATTCTAAAAGTTTTTAAAGATTTACAAAGATATCAAAGACATATAATAAGTAAAAAAGATAAAAAATTCATTTAACTAAATAATTTTTTATAAATTATTATCAAAAATATATAAAATTTATCTAAATACTTTATATCAACATCAGTAGCTGTTTCAATCATCTCCATTCCAAAGTTAATCCCAAAAAATACGGATTGATTAGATGGTGGTGATGAGGAGCCATCATATAACACGGTTGTCAGTGTCCTGAATTCGGTGTTGAACCCGAAGGTCAGATGAAATAATAAAAAAAACTCGGGTCTAATCATTTTAATCTTTAAAAATCCTTTAAAATAAAAATATTGAAAATTGACAAGCTTTTTACTTGAACGTCTTTTTTATCAAATGAAATTTCAATTGAAGTTCTTTTTTGCTGATTTTTTCAGGATTTTTTTCGGCAGATTTGAGATGACGTCTTTCCTGTTTGACTCTAAACAAATTTTTACTTTGAAAAAAAATTCTGGAGAATATCTTGAATCTAAATTCTCCTTATTTTAAAAAACAACTTTTTGGTAGTTTAAAAAAAATCTATATATTCTAAAAAAGTAAAAATAAAATCTGTTGTCTAAGTTGAGACTAACATCACGACTACTATTATTATGATAAAAAAAGCTAAAAGCTTATAAATTTAAGAATTTTATCATCTATTTATTTATAAATATTAAACAATAAACATTCTGATATTATTATTATAAAGGATTTATTTTTAAGCTTAAAATAAAGATAATGATTTATAATAAATATTAAGATTGAAATAAATAATCTCAAATTTAAACAATAATTTCAAAATAAAAACACAAAATAGTTTAAGGTTCAAAAAGTTAGAAAAGTATTTCAAATTTTCTCTTTTTGTAAAATTGAAGATTCAAGTTATTCTTGGTTTTTAAGCTTTTAAAATCAAATTATGAAACTTGTTGCTTATAAAAATTAACAAATATAATCCTAATAATTTGAAAATCTTTTAAAATTCAGATATCTTAATAGAGATTACATTTTTGCTTTTCTATATTTTTGTATTTTAAAATTGTTGTTTATAGGATGGATTTTAAACAAATCAAGTTACTAGGTAACCTAATTTACATCTTAAATGATCTATAGGTCTTCAAATCATTTAATTTTAAAAGAATATGTTTTTATAACTGATTAATTATTTCAATTTTTGTTCAATAAACACTTTTTAATATTCTTAAAAACACATTGTGAAAATGTTGACGAAAATATTGGAAATTTATTAATATTATCACGAATTAAAAAATACTTTTTGTATCGATATTATAAATATAAAAAGCAAGATGAAAAATAGATAAAGAAGTTTACTTAAAGTCTTAAAAGTAATAAAAAATTATTATTTTTTTTAATCATTGAAATAATTTTGAATAAAAAATTTGAAAGAAGAAAGTCATTTATAAGAAGATCAATTTAATGATAAGTCTTTAATTGGAGCTTATGATGTCATCACTTGAGCCGTTTGAATTTCATTAAAGTCAAAATCATCTAGTTCATCTTCATATTCTTGAACCATTTCATTATATTTACTTTTAAAAAATCCTCTCTGTAAAAAAAATTTATTTTTAACTGAAATAATTCTCAACATTTTCAGCTTACTTTATATAAAACAAAACTTAGAATTGCAACGAATAAAAGTGCCGCTAAAACAGAAACTAAATAAACCCAAGCGGGAACGTAATTAGAAGCTATTATTTCAATAAATTCCTTGAATAACATCTGCGTCTAAAAAAAAAAATTTTATAATTATATTTTATGATAAAATGAAATAATTTTGTTTTAAATAATAAGGAATAAAAAATATTAAATTATAAATTTGAATGCCGAATAATAATAATTTGTAAAATCTAAATTAAATCATTTAAAAATTTTTCTATTTCAATAATTAAAAATATTAATAAATAATAATTATCAAATAATAATTATCAAATAATAATTATCAAATAATAATTATCAAATAATAATTATCAAATAATAAATTTAGAAAAATAATAATAATTTAAATAATAAATCTTAATAAATTACTAAAATTTTAAATCATTTTTTTAATTTGATAAAAATTTAAATTTTATTAAAATATAAAAACCAAAAAATTATTTATTTTTTTCTAATTCAATTAAAAACTCCCGAAATTAAACACCTAAGAAACCTTTAATTTCCTATTTACTGGCTACAAAAAATCGAATAAAAAATTTGATAAAAATATGATGACGTCATTGATGACGTCACGATGCTTACGATGGCTTCTCGATGGATTACAGATCCTGAAGGATCTTGGATCAGAGGAGAGTCTTGAGAAGAAAATTTGAGTCTGGATGTGATAGTTGTGTTAGTTCGATTCTGTAACGAAAAAAAGGGTTTTCAAATTTAATATTTTAAAATTTTGCTGATGACGTCATAAATTTTTTATGAAAAATTTAATTTTCAAAATTTCAATTTATTTCAAAAAATATTTAAATAAAATTACTGATGACGTCATCACTTACCACAAAGTACAATACTGGAGTCCAGATATAAAATTCTGCGGTAAAAGTTAAAGAAGCCAAATTGTCCACTGAACATTGAATATTTTCACATTTAAAAGTGACGTCATCACTTTCGCAATCCTATAATTTACAAATTAGGAAATTTTCTTGAAAAGTTCATTTCTCCTTAACTTACAAAATTGTTACGCGTGATTGGTTTACGTTCCGCTTCAGTGATTGACGTAATATTGAAATATTCGGGAAGGTTTTTGATTGGATATTCACATGTGCACTTTGAGTTATTCTTTAAATAATTATTTTGAAGATTTGAAAAATTTTTATTTATAAATTTGGAATATTTATCTTTAATATTTTTAAAATTGACAGAAATTTTTTGAAATTAAAATTTTTTTTTTTAATTCTCACTTTTGAAGATTCACAAATAAGATTCGTGAGAGTCATCAGAGGTCGATTTTCAGAAATTTGAAATGGATACGAAAAATTCAGAATTGATTTCGGAATATTTGAATATCCCGTTTTTCTAACCTGAAAATTTCATCTAAAAAAAAACGTTTTTTTCAAAAAAAAAATCACCTGAAAAGAAAACGAAATTTTCGGTAGTGAAGTGATGTTTGTGACGTCATTTCCGTTTTCAAATTCTACAGTTGAAGATGGAGATAAACTAAAAATATTTTTTTTTTAAATTGGGCGAAATTGGATTTAGTAGTTACCGAAAAATTTCCACGTTTGATTTGTAAATGAAATTTGTTGTAAAATTTTTCTCATTATTCAAATTGTTAATTTCTTTGAAAATTATTGATTCACTAAAAAATATATAAAAAAATTAATTTTAGTTTAGTAAGTAATAATTAATTTTTTTATTTTTTAGAGCCTTAATTTGATTGGTTAAAAAGCTTTTACTACGTGATTAAAAACTCTATAAGACGTTTTTCAATTTTATTCAAATATTAATAACTTTTAAAACTATTATTTTTGCCAGATATATTTTATTTACATATTCTAAAACCTTCAATATCGTTTGTAAGGTATAAAAATTGTTTTTTAGTTTAATTTTTTTAGTTTTTTTAGAGTAATATCAAACTTTTGAACTTGTAAAACTGAAATACTTCGATAAAAGTTTCATATAAATCGAACTTGATGGTATACTTCCATTTAAATGTAAAATTGACGATTTTTTAAACTTCAGAATTAAGTTGCACTGAAAATAAGAATAAAAGTTTAAATTATTTAAAATATAAATTTTATTAAATATTTTTAAAAAATTTAAATAAAATCAACTTGGAAACCTACAGTTTCATTTGCTGGCAAAAATTGGTGAAAAAATTTATTTTTAATTTCAATTTGTAGCTGTTCAAATCCGTTTGTACTTGATAAAAAATTCAGTTTGTCAAAACAATTTTCATTTTTTGTATCTTTTAAATCAACAACCTGAAAATTAAGTTTGTTAATTTGTGAATAAAATTATTAATTTTTGAAATAATTGCCTCAATAAACGTTAAAAATGGTTCAAATTGAACCAATAAACTGATTTGATTGGCTGTTTCAAAAAAGTTTGTTATTGACGTTGTAATCACAAGTTCTTCATTTAGAGATTTATCAATTACCATTAGCAAAGAATCACTGGAAGATTTTAAAGATTAAAATTATATTCAAATTATTTTATTATTCGAACTTTTTGTTTTTTTGATTTTGAATTTCGGCTGAAGCATCTAGCTTTAAATCAAAATTACATAGCTTATCAGCGCCACATAGCGGTAGAAAATTTATTTCTTTTTCGATTGTATTTTTTGTTGTTCTGTAAAAGTATTTGACAAATTATTCCAATTAAAACTGTTTTAATGACTAGATAAATAGTTTTTTACAACAAAATTTTAGTAAACTTTTATATTAATCAACTATACAATTTGTTTAATAAAATAAAAAGTTAATATAAAATATCGGATAATAAATAAATAATAATAAAATATAATTTAATTATTAACTATAATTTAAATCAATTTTTTTTTAAGTAAAATTTTAAATAAACAAATAATATTTCTTTATAATTACCAAAATAAAAACTAATTTTATTACAAAACTGAATTAAATTATCTTATATTATAATTTTCAAAATTATTTATAGTATAAAAGGTAACTTTAAAAGAATAATATACGAAAAATTAATTACAATTCTTGTAAAGATGAAAAAAATTTATTTTTATGTTCATCAGTAACATCAAAAGATGCTTTGATCATCAGACTTTTCTTTAAATCAATTGTTCCAGACTAGAAAAAAAATTTCATCTTAAAAACCATTTTCGCACAATTTTAACTTCGTAATAACTCACCCGTAACATTATATTGTACGAGTAACATTTGGTTTCATTTAAGGGTAAGTCCCGCTCTTTCTGTTCAGAATTTGTAGTTGATTCAGGTGATGACGTCAGATAAACACGTGACAACTGTCCTTGGTCTAATTGTAAATAAGTTTTGATTTCTGTGAAAAAAATCTTAATCTTATCATCTTCTAATCATCATTTTTAATTAAAACACGTGATGACAGCATCTTAGTGATCACGTGATCTTATAAAAGAGTTTGAAGATCGAAGATCGAAGATTGAAATATTTGATATTTTTGATGAAATCTTTTATATCTGATTTGAAAACTTCAGAACATCCTGGAAAAGATCCCAACTTCTAAAAACAATTTTTAAAGATTAGTGATGTCTGTCCCAGGGCCGCGGTCCACTTATCTTCTTTGTTGTCCATCTCTGAATGTGGACCTACAAGGGACTGGTCTTCAGGGTTTGTCACAAATCTATCTTCATCTGTCCATCAATTTTTCTAACTTAGTGATCTTGAAGAAAAAGGATTTATGTCCATCTATACCTCAATTGTCCACAATCTTTGAGACCAGGTACCTTTCCAGTTTAATATAAAGTCCAACTTTTCTGTCCAAACCTTCTTTACCCAACTATCCATTTCACAAATCATTCTTTTCCTTCTTAGACTAATCACTCCTCCTTCACTCCAATCTTCTTCTCAGACTCATTTCTAGATCGGCAGTTTCTTCACTTTTGATCTCCGAGTATCTTCATCTTTTAATCTTCAAAGCTTCTTCAATCTATCTCACTTCAAATCTTTTTGGAGTTATTTTAGAGATCTTTTGCCTTTTATTCAGCTGATTACAAAACTAAGAAACCCAAAATGGCCTCAAGTCAAAAATGGCCCAGATATATTTCATAAAAAACACAAATATTACCAATTTGTTGTTCCACCATTTTGCCTGTGTACGAAACACACAAAGTTGCCACCAGACAATTAGATGCGTTGCTATAGCAAGCCAATGTATCGATGACGTCACGTGACAACGTCAAGTTTGCTTGAAACTGAATAACAGGACGCGATCTGAAAATTATCCAATCAGCAACGAAATAAAAGTGGAAAATCATCGAACCGTAACAAGATCGCTGATGAAGATTTAGGAGCAGTAAAGATGACATCTGGATAACTATTACCATCAACATCCAGTAATCCTTGCATTGATATTCCAAACCATTTTAGATTGAGTCCATTAAAGTACGAAGCTTTGATTTCCTAATATGGTAATAACATCGCGATCATCAAAGTCACGAAATATGCAAATTACCTGTGACGCAATTGTTGCCAAACCATTTTCTTGTCCATTGTAAATGTAAACTGAACCTTGTTGGTCATATGCAAATGGTGCTGAAATGATGACGTCATTGAAACCATCGCGATCTAAATCACCAGCAATAAGCATCGAGTAACCAAAACGACCACCGCGATTTCTTCCATCGACCACTTGAGGGCGATAAGTATCAGTTTGCTGTAAAAAGAAATTGATGAAAGATCAGAAGATTTCAGATGAAAGATTCAAACCCAAAGATCAAGTGAAGATGAAGATCGATTTGAAATATAAACAAACACTTTTCCTTCATCATAATCTTTACTGACATATAAAGGTGCTGAGATGAACAATTCGTCAATTCCATCATTAGTGACGTCACCACTGATGACGTCACCACCGAAATAACTACCAACTTGTCGACCACAACCATCACAATTATTTAATTTAATTCTCCAATTTTTGTCGCCATTTTGTTCGTACACGTAAACCTGATCACGTGACAATGACGTCACTAAGCAATGATGACGTCATCACTGATACTTACTGATCCGAATAAAAGATCTCGAGGTGATCCAGCAACCACAAAAGATTTATTTTGATTCAAATCAAATCTTCCGATTGTATTTGAGTATCCTGTCGAAATCGAACATTCGTTTAATCGCTACTCGTAGTGACGTCATAACAACTTACCTAGATAATCTGATGACGTCACATCACTGATATTTGGTTTCACTAGATATTTGAAGTCAAATGGATTCATTCCATCTGTATTATTGTAAGTAAAAAGTGCCCCAGTATTATCAAAAGACCCAACAGCCGATAAAAGTCGATCTCCTGTCTTCTGATCGCAAGAAGAAAGATGTAAGATGGGATTGAGAGATGTTAGAAAAGAAGCAAGTTACTTGTGAGTCTCGTTGATAGTTGAGATTGTTTGGGGAATACCCGGAAAGGCCGAAAATGGCGCTTTCGAAACTATTTTTTACTTTTTTGCTGGTATCACCTGAAAAAGACAAAAAATTAAATTTTGAAATTTATAATCTAAAATATATAATAAAACTTTCCTAGAAATTATAAAATTTTTTAATTATAATTTCGTTTTTTAAAAATTAAAAATTTTTAAAATTCATATTTTCGGGCGAAATGGTTTTTTTAGGAACTTTTTTAAAAGATGAAAATTTTCAAACCTTCAGTTTGTAGTGATGCGATATTTTTCGTCAAAGTCTCTACAGTTTGTGCCAATTGAGTGAAGTTATCTAAACTGATAACATTTTCAGTTTTATTGAGAGCATATTCCAACAGTTCAGTTTTATTAACTTTACCAACACCAACTGCGAATACTGTTACGTTGTTTTCACGAATAGTTTTTGATCTGATGACAAAAAATTAAAAAAAAAATTATGAAACACTGTTAGGTTGTTTTCACAAATAGTTTTTGATCTGATGAGAAAAAATTAAAAAAAGAATTGAAAACACTGTTACGTTGTTTTCACGAATAGTTTTTGACCTGATGACAAAAATTTAAAAAAAAATTGGAAACACTGTTACGTTGTTTTCACGAATAGTTTTTGATCTGATGACGAAAATTAAAAAAAAAATTATGAAACACTGTTACGTTGTTTTGACGAATAGTTTTTGATCTGATAAAAAAAAGTTAAAAAAAAAATTTGGAAACACTTAAAAAATTTTTACAACTTTTTGGTTTAAACTCACGTGGCTCTAGTCGCGTAACTATCAGAAGCAAATCCATCTGTTATAAGGATGATTAGTCGCTTAGCAACCGGATAATTTTTAGACAAGTTAAAACGAAGCTATAAAAAAAGATTGTTGTCAAAGTTACGGAAGTTAATAAGTAAATATAGTTAGCAACCGAATAATTAATTATCATAAAAATAAATTACAAGTTAGTTGTCTACTACAAAGGCAAATTAATAAATGAAAAAAATTATAATTTAATTTCAAAATCTGAACTTTTCTATAAAATAAAAAAATTAGATTTTTATAAATTGAAAATAGATCTACCTAAAAGACAAATATAAAGACATGAATGTTGAAAATTTGTTGAAAAGATAAATCGATGTACAAGTTATTCACCTGTGTCACTATTGACAACGTAGTAGCAGTATAAGTAGCACCAGCGTCAGCTTCTCCTAGTTCATCAACTTTTTTATAAAAATCTTCAAGATTAGTGACTTGTCCAATCGGTAAATGTCTGTTCTTCTCATTCAGTTTGTTTTTCGTCAAAGTAAACGTATTTATACTAAAAAAAAATTAGTATATTTTGGACAGCATTTGAGTTACTTACCTTTCACCTGGGCCATATTTTTGATAACCCAAATTAGTAGTCTCACCCAGCGTGGGTTCAAAAGTTAGTGAGATGTTTTTAATAAAGTCTTTAACGCGATCAAAGTTCTTAGGATCATCCGTAGTAATGCTTCGAGATCCATCAATAACGAAATAAACATCCAAGAAATTTTCAACACAAGCTATAATTTTAAAAAAATATTTGGTAACACTGTTAATGATTAATTTGAAGGTCACTTACAAATTTCGCCCCAATTCTTCATCAGTTTCATTTTATTGTTCAACTGTCCGTTGTAACAAGCTCCAGGGACATACAGAGCACCATTTCCACATCTTTTTTGCCTCCCAGGGGAGCAAACCTATTTTACATCAAATATTTCAAACAGAAAAATAAAAAGCAACAAAAAAGGAAATTGAATATCTTGTTTTGTTGATATCAGTCAGACACAAATCAATTTGTTCCAAGACCTTTAAAGAGTCAATAATTCTGATCTTTAAAGATTTGTTTGCAGAGATTTGACAAAGATTAAAAAGAAGTTTGGAAGACAACTTAGAATTATTTTGGATTGTATCAGGAAACTGGAATCGAAGTAATTCTAAGGAATCACAAAGATTAGAAAGATTATGAAAAGATGTTCAGATGCAATTGATCTTTATGAATCTAAGATTCAAATGATCGACTGACTCTGGATTCTTTAAACGATCTTACAACTTTGATAGAAAAGATAAATCCAAGATCAATTTCAAACTAAAGATTTTTAAAGAGGAAAATTTTAAAGATTTTTTGGAGATAAAAAAACGGAAATTGGTTTTAATGTTTACATAAAATTAAATCGAAATTAACTTACTGTAAAATTTTCACTTTCAACATTTTCAACATTTATATTCATTCCAAATGCATCTGATGCATGTAGATGATTAACAGAAGATTCAAGTGATGCTTCAATTAAAGGTTCAAAACATGTCTTGTTGATAATTTCAATGTTATCTACTGTCATATCTAAAATAACAAATTTGATTCTTAAAAGTGACATTTCAAAATTATCTTTTTTATAAATTTATTAGAAATAGTGATAATATATATTTGATATTTTTATTCCTTTCAAAGATCACTAATATATTTTCATGTTTACATAAAATAAAATAATAAAATTAAACATTATATATAATAATTATTAATTCTGTAATAAAATAGATATTTAGTTTTTAAATTATACTTATTCTTATTGTTTCAAGTAAGTCTTTATCAACTAATTTTTTGCTTTCTATATTACTAACTTAATAGATATTATTTGTGAGAGTGTGTTTTAGCGAGAGGTGTTCTCTTCAGGCACCCTCCTTTACGTTTATTGAAATAATTAAATAATTTTTATTCTTTTTAACAGATTTTTAAAAGGACAGTTTTAGTGATTCCTACTTTTGTTCAAACTTATTTAAGAATCTTCTAAAGTTTTTATGCTGTGTGAAAGTATCAGATTTATTAGTCGATGAAGTTTATGATATTTAAGTTTTTGAAATTTTGTTCTTATAGATACAACTTCTAAAAAGATGTTCTTAGTCATTTTATAAATCTTAGTTTAATTCGTTGAAACATTTTATGATTATTATTTTTATAAAAAAAATGTTTTTTTAATTTATTTTTAACCATATTTTTATTATTTTAAACCACAAAACTTGTTCGTTGATAAAGATTTTACTTTCTAAATAAACTTTCTTTATCAATTATATTTATTTTTTAGACTTTCATATTCAAATTTTTTTGATTGTATTAATTAATATTTTTGAAATATTCCGATTTCATCCACAAAAATTACCAGAAAAATATTTTTAAAAACTTATAAACTTTTTTTTTTCTGTTATTTTCACTGATTTTGGAATTATTTGGTTGTTGGTTTGATTTGTTATTAGTAAAACAGAACACAAGACTAAATTTCAACAACAGAATTTCAGCTTTTTGTTAGTCGAGGAGTTTTTACTATTTAAGGTGACATTAATGTTTTCATATCAAGCTTATCTACTATACAAGGTTCTAATCATGTTTCCAAACTAAAAATTACATAAATTTGCTAAATGCAAATGTCTTTAATTTTAGAAAACTTCATTTTAAATAATTAATCTTTTGCTGATGAAGATTATTTAATCATCTCTTTTAACTTACCAACTTTAATTTTTATAATAATGATTTAATATAAAGTTAATAAAAATAATTATTAATTTTAAAATGTTGATAGTCAAATGAAATTTGAATCAAATAACTTACGTTCGTCTCGTCCAACTGAATGAATAAAAGCTGAACATGAAACTATTGTTCCATTTGCTAATTGCTTGCTGTTGTTGTGTTTGTTGTATTTTGGTGCTCCAGCAACAATACTAGAAAAATTATTTCAAAGTTTAGTTTTTGTTAAATTGCTGGGAATAATAAATAATTACCAAATTTATAATTGAAATATTTAATTTATTTTTTATTCTGTTTTTACAGTTTTATAAAATACTAAAAGTTTAGAAGCCAAAAAAGGCTTTTGTAATATTTATTAATTTGAAAAACTAGTATAGTATCAGAAATAAATTTTTTAGAAATTGATTAAAACAAAAATGTTTTTTAAAAACAAATTTTCTCGCAAATCTAAATATTATTTTCAAAGTTTAAATTCTTTTAATTTTTTTAATTGTAAATTAATAATCAATTACTCATTAAAATAACTCAATCTTGTGACAGTAAAAAGACAATTCTAAAATACGTTTAAATAATAATATTACAAATTCTATTTTGTACCAAGCTAAACAAATGTCTGAGTAATTTTAATATTTCATTAAATATTTAATATCATTAATCAGATTACATCTCACAAACAATAATATTTGGTCAAATTCAAAGTTATTCTTTAAAAATAACATCAACATTAATTCAAACGTAGAAATCTTGAAAATATTCCACATAATTTAGAGAACTTTGTAACTAATTTTTATTTGGATTGTTCATCATTAAATTTTAAATTTATGAATTTAAAATAATTTTATTTGAACTTTGTGTTTTTATTAAAACTTTAAAAACTTAAAAAAAATTTTTTAAGTTAGTTCTAAAAATATTCAATAAAATTTTATTTTCTTAAAAACAAATTTGTAATAATCTAATAAAATTTTATTCAAATTCTTATATTTAAAATCTAGTTTTTTTGTTTACTTTTTTTCTACATTATTAAAAACATCGTCAAAATAAAAGATACAAAAAAAAACACAAATTTATATCTAAAATTTTATTGTATCAAGTAATAATTTTATCAGAAAACAAATTAAATAAATAGAAAATAAATCAATGATTATATTATTTATAATAATAAATATTTTATTTATTTAATTAGAAAATTTATCAATAAATAAAATAGTTTTTTTTTTTTTTTTTTTAGGGTTTCCAAAATTTTATCGATAAATATTAAATTTAAAAAAAAAGTTTTTGGAAACACTTAAACTTACTGAAACTCCGAACCATTTTGCCACACAAAGTTACTATAACCAACAAGTCCCGAGAAACTGGTTTGTGGAAGAGAAGAACTGAGATCAAAATAATCGAAAGATCTCACTTCGATATTAAATGAAGACACAGATGAGTTACAAAGTAGGAAGAAGATTAAAATCAACATTTCTGAAGATTCTGAAGATTGAAAAATTATTCTTAAATCTAGCTGTTCTGCAAAATACTTATTCTTATATAATTCTAAAACTTTAAACTTAATTTAACTCATTACTAATCTAAATAGAAACTAATAATAATTTTATAAAAATAGTTTTATAAAATACAAAACTTTCCTAAGAATTATCAAAAATAAAATACATTTTCTATTATAAATTGAAAAATGATTCTTAAATCTAGCTGTTTTGCAAAATACTTATTCTAATATAAATTGAAAAATTATTCTTAAATCTAGCTGTTTTGCAAAATACTTATTCTAATATAAATTGAAAAATTATTCTTAAATCTAGCTGTTTTGTAAGCGTCTTATTTGATGATACTTATTCTAATATAGTGTTAAAACCTAAGTAATAATTTGATAAAAATTACCAGGAATAAAATACATTTTCTAATATAGTTCTGAAACTTATAAAAAAAATACGTCTTGTTATAATTAAAAGATGAATCTTACTGGTCAATCTTACAGATTAATTTTTAAATAGTCACTGACTAAATAAACGTACTTCTGATATTTATTGATTTAGTTACAAAAACCAGAACAAATAAATTATTAATCATAAAAGTATTTTGGTTTCAACATTACTCAGAAGTTTTTACAAATAATTCAAGCCACAAAAAGCATAAAGTTTGCAATAATTACTTAAAAACAATTAGATGAAAGTTTTCAAATTTTTCTGACTTTGAAAAATAACAATTTATTCAGTTTTCTTAAACATTTTCTTAAATAACATTTCATGAATGAATTGAAAATAGTAATTGAGAATAAGTTTTCAAATGTTTTAAAACTTGCATTTGTTTTTTTACAAATTCAAACTACAATATGAAGTTATCAAAATTTTATTTAAAGAAACAAACCTTTTTGAAAAACTATTTTTTAATAAAACTTCTTAAACTATATAATTATATATATTTTATTATATGTTATTTGCAGAATCTACTAATCTATTACTATCTAATAAGTCAATCAGTATATCGTATATATAAGCCACATTAGTCAATATAATGTTGATTTAGTAAAAACTTATTTTAATTTTTCATACTATTTATAAATTTATAAGTTTCAAGATATAGGTTAGTAATTGATATGTATCTATTTAAATTTGCTTTTAAATAGAAAAACAAAGATTCCGTTTGTTAACTTTCAAAACAATTAAATTAAAGAGTAATTATTAAAGTTATTTCCACATGAGTTTTGGGTTACCACTTTTATCAATCTAATAACTAGTTAAGTTCTTTTTCAGTAGCAGCAAAAATAAATTAATAAGTCTGTCAGGTTTATAAGTTATTTCATTTTCTTTCTATAAAATTACTTTCAAATAAATAATTCTTTTAAACCTTCAAAGTAAACTAAACCTTAAAATACTTAAATATTAGAATTCAGATTTATTTATTACAATAAACGCGAAGGAGGGTGCCTGAAGAGAGCACCTCTCGCTAACACACATTCTCACAAATAACATTTATTAAATTAGAAATATAGAAAGCAAAAGATGTAACACATGACATTTCAGTAGTCCTCAAAACATATAACAGTGAATAATTATATAGAATTTTAACAATATTAAAAAAAAGAAAGATAAAAAGTAAGCAGATCACTCAATAATCTTTTTTAACTTTCTGTCTACAAAGGTTCTACTCAAAAATTATCTATTTTCAACCTCAGTGTATTCTTTGATAATAATTTTAATCTTTCTCTAAATTCACTATTCGCTGAAAGGAAACATCTATGTCACTTTATCTTTGTATATGACCTAAGTGTACATATCATAACATTGTATAGATTTTAATGAAAGAGTTTTTATAACAAAGGCGTATAGGAAATAAACAACATTTTATTAGCTAGCAGGAAGAAGTACACAAGTTGTTTTATTATTTCACTGATATAATTTTTTAATAATTATAAACGAAGTTATTACTGATCAAGTAGTCTAATTTACGTTTTTATTCCTGTTTATTATTATTATAAGTAATATAAATAACGTCTTAAATATAAATCTTTATCAAAAGTTATTTTCTGTATCAGCTTTATATCATACTAATTTAAAAATTAAAATTAGAAAAGTAATAATTTTTGATGTTTAAGAAACTTAATTCTAGCTGTTTATAGTTTCTTAGGGATAAGAAACTATTTGTGATTACACCATATTCGTTTGACAATATAAAGTTTGAACTTTATTGTTACTAATTTTATATTACAAATATTAAACTGAAAGTTAAAAGTTTGAAAAATTCTTAATTTGGTTTACTTTACGGGATTAAGTTGAAGATCTTAGTGATAGAGAGTTTTTAGGATTCATTTAAATCCAGTTATTTAAGTCACATCGTTTTCTTAAACTTAATTTTTATTATATTAAAAAACTCTAATTTTTAATCACACAAAAAAAAATCACTTTAAACAATTTATTTATTTGATTTATTCTAAATTAAAAAATCTTTTAAAATTTTTTTATATGACTTCAAAAACTATAATTGAATATTATACTAATCTTTGTGACTTTTTACTGTTTCTGGTGACCCACTAAAGAAATATGCAAATGAAGTTATCACATGCAGTGTATTTAAATGCTGTATGGAAAGGAATACTATTTGTGGTAAATAATGTAATAAAAAACCATTAGTATCTTCTAGTCTTCCCACAAATTTATGTAAAAACTATAAACTGATTTACTAATTGCAACAAGGTTTATACTAAGACTTCAAACTTAAGAAAATATGTGTCTTGATGTTTACAAAAGAACTGACAAATGAGATACAAGCTCAAAGCTTCTCAAAATTAAAAATTGAACGATTTAATAAAATTTATTTCAAAATAGAATCATTTAAAGTCTTTCTTCTTTAACCTCAACAATCTGTTGTTTGTTCAATTGATTCTTCCTTCTCTTTCATCTGTGACTACTTTTCTTTCAAGTTCAATTTCATCTATAAACTCCCTCAATGAAGACATCTTAACTTCTATAGAATCTTTGAAAAGATCAACATCTATCTATCTTCTTTTAACTGCATCATTGATCCTTAAAATCATCTTATGAGCAAACTCTTAAAGGGAATATTGAAGATACGTTTAGAGCTTCTTTGAAGAAATCTCAGCTTTTGATTCCATAGTTGAAGTGATTGTAGAGGAGACTTTAAATGATTCCCATAGAATTCACTTTTGGATTTTCAAAGTTTTTTTAGTCACATCATCATATGAGAGCTTTTGATTTTAAATAAAGATTATCAACTTTTTTAAATAAGTCATTAATTTCAGTATCTATCTTGGTACTTGAAAAAACAGAACTATTTTTCATTAGTTTATTTACCTTACATAAAAGATCATTATCATGAAGCTTTTGAAATGTCTTTGTACTATCTTCTATATTCCTGATATTTCTTATCAGTATTTTTTATCATATCACAAATGATTGCTTCATTGGCATCTAATAATGAATCCATATTACCAGGAACAATAAAAATACACTAGATACAGTAAAAAGACACAAATATATTTAAATACTTATTTAATAGAGATAAATATTCAAAGAGAATGTAATACCTTTATTAACAGTTTAAGTTATATATTAGTTCATAAATTATTTTAATTAGAAATTATTTTTTGAACCCAAAAATTGTTTTGATTTTTAAAATTGTAGAAATTAAAAATTCCGCTAAGTGGCGGTAAAGAGCAAAAAGCAATTTTACTTATTCAATTAAGCTGCTTGAAAAATTAAGCAAAAAATTACAACTTAAATACAAAGCTTGTTTACTTTTGTAAGTACTCTAAGAAAGTTGTTGCTAGTAAGTTACGAAACAAATATTCTTTTTCATATTATTTTCGGGAACTTTTTTTACAAAAGTTTTTTCTGCAAATTGAAAGAAGTTCGTTATTTCCTGTTAGTAGCTTTCATAGTTTTAAACTTTAAATAAACTTTAAGGAAAGTGTTGCGCAGTTTTAAATCATCAAATAAAGACTAGATATTCTTAATAAAATCCTTTGTTTTATCAGACTGTTAGTTTATTGAAGTTATTTCATATATATGCTGTTTAAACTCAGTTGTATTTAAAGTGTTTGATAAAGTTAATAAAACTGATAAACATTTCAATTTTGATTACAGTTACTCTTTACATACTCCTAAATTTAAAATATGTTCTGTATACTTATCTGTGTGTGTCTTATCCCCACTATAATTGGATTTAATGTTGAGATAAGAGTTGGTTCATTTGCTTATTTTAATTTTTCAACCGCAATAAACCAACAATCTTCTTATTCAAGTTTAGCTGGTTACAGTTCTTTTACTTGGATAAGAAATAAAAGTATTCAGTAAGTTTGGTTATATTTTTATTGTGTTAGTTTTGATTTTTTAACAAGATAAGTAGTTTTAAAAGTTATTTTTCATATGATTAACTTTGCACTTGAAACTTATGATACTAAGAGGCAGGAAGCTTTATTTCCTGATTTTTAAATCTATAGTTAATAACAGATTATATCAATAATTAAATTGATTTTTTTTGACTATTTTATTAAATTATAAACTAAACTTGTAAAGATTTCGAATCTGATTAAAATTATATTTTATAAAAACTATTTTGTCTTTTTAAAAGCTTATAAAAATTTGTTTAAAAATTCAGATTACATTTTTTAATGGTTTTCCAAATCTTTAAAAACAATATAAAAAAATAATAAAACAGAATAAAAAATAAATTAAATATTTCAATTATAAATTTGGTAATTATTTATTATACCCAACAATTTAACAAAAGCTAAACTTTGAAATAATCTTTCTAGTATTGTTGCTGGAGCACCAAAATACAACAAACACAACAACAGCAAGCAATTAGCAAATGGAACAATAGTTTCATGTTCAGCTTTTATTCATTCAGTTGGACGAGACAAACGTAAGTTATTTGATTCAAATTTCATTTGACGATCAACATTTTAAAATTAAAAATTATTTTTATTAACTTTACATTAAATCATTATTATAAAAATTAAAGTTGGTAAGTTAACAGAGATGATTAAATAATCTTCATCAGCAAAAGATTAATTATTTAAAAAGAAGTTTTCTAAAATTAAAGACATTTGCATTTAGCAAATTTATATAATTTTTAGTTTGGAAACATGATTAGAACCTTGTATAGTAGATAAGCTTGATATGAAAACATTAATGTCACCTTAAATAGTGAAAACTCCTCGACTAACAAGAAGCTGAAATTCTGTTGTTGAAATTAAGTCTTGTGTTCTATTTTACTAATAACAAATCAAACCAACAACCAAATTAATTCCAAATAGATATCATTGAAAATTTAAACATTTGAAAATAAAGATTTTAAAGAGCCATTTAAACCACACAAAGATATTTAATTCAAAAGCAAACTTTTTGATCTTCTATTATTGATAAATTGCAACAATTTCAAAAAATTACAAATCAAATTATTCAAAGTTTTGTAAATAAAATGCTTTTTCAGTTATTATGAGTCATTTAAAAAGTCATTTATAACTCTTCAAGATTCTTATAAAGATATTTTTATCTTGATTCTTATATGATGTGAGATGATACAAAAAAATTATAATCTAACAGCTTACCCTTCAAATTTTATTTTTATTTTTAAGGTTTTTTTTGTATTTAAAGTTGGAATTATATCAGCTTTTAGTATTTAGTAAAATATTTTAAACGATTAAAAAGTTTAAGTCAAAGTTTTTTGTCTTTACATCAAAAATAAATTCATTTTGTTTCATATCTTATAAACTTCATAAGAAGATTTTCAAATGTAAAAAACAAAGGTTGAAAAAAATTGTAAAAATTTAGGTCAGATTTTTTTAGTAAATATTATTGTTATTTTGAACTCTATATTTCTTAGAAATATTTTGTAACTACTATTAAAAATCCTAAAAATGTTTTTAATCTGATTCTTATAATGAGAAAATATTGTTTGAGTCAAAAAAATAATAAACTCAGCAATTTTAGATTTTCGCCTTTTCTGCTGAAATTGGCTTTTTTTCATTTTGACTTTTGTTTCTATTTTATTCTTTTAAATGCTGATTCAAGAATTTTTTGAAAAAAAATTACAATTTTTGTGAGACATAAAAATTTTTTAAATCTTAAAATTCAGTTTTGTTATTTTTCAAATTTAATTTTTGAACTCTCAGTCGTTTCAAACTATATTTTTTTCTCAAAAAAATTATTTATTTTTAAACAATTTCATTGAAATCGTTATTTAAGATAAAAAGAATCATATGCTTGAAAAATATCTTATAAAATAGTCTTAAATTCAATTGAAAAACAATTCCACAAAAAATATTTAAATAGAAATGCTAAAAATAAATAACTGAACTTTACAATTACTAGATTTAGTTAAAGATATTTATAAAATTTTGACGTTTCTACGTTATTAACTCCGTTAAAAACAATAAAAATTATTTAATTATTTCAATAAACGCAAAGGAGGGTGCCTGAAGAAAGCATCTCTCGCTAACATACCTTCTCACAAATAATATCTATTAAGTTAGAAATATAGAAAGCAAAAGATGTAACACATGACATTACAGTATTCCTCAAAACATATAACAATTACACAGAATGTTAATAATATAAAACATTAGTTGATAAACACTTACTTGAAACAATAAGAATAAGTATAATTTAAAAACTAAATATCTATTTAATTACAGAATTAATAATTATTATATATAATATTTAATTTTATTATTTTATTTTATATAAATATGAAAATATATTAGTGATCTTTGAAAGGAATAAAAATATCAAATATATATTATCACTATTTCTAATAAATTTATAAAAAAGATAATTTTGAAATATCACTTTTAAGAATCAAATTTGTTATTTTAGATATGACAGTAGATAACATTGAAATTATCAACAAGACATGTTTTGAACCTTTAATTGAAGCATCACTTGAATCTTCTGTTAATCATCTACATGCATCAGATGCATTTGGAATGAATATAAATGTTGAAAATGTTGAAAGTGAAAATTTTACAGTAAGTTAATTTCGATTTAATTTCATGTAAACATTAAAACTAATTTCCGTTTTTTTATCTCCAAAAAATCTTTAAAATTTTCCTCTTTAAAAATCTTTAGTTTGAAATTGATCTTGGATTTATCTTTTCTATCAAAGTTGAAAGATCGTTTAAAGAATCCACAGTCAGTCGATCATTTGAATCTTAGATTCATAAAGATCAATTGCATCTGAACATCTTTTCATAATCTTTCTAATCTTTGTGATTCCTTAGAATTACTTCGATTCCAGTTTCCTGATACAATCCAAAATAATTCTAAATTGTCTTCCAAACTTCTTTTTAATCTTTGTCAAATCTCTGCAAACAAATCTTTAAAGATCAGAATTATTGACTCTTTAAAGATCTTGGAACAAATTGATTTGTGTCTGACTGATATCAACAAAACAAGATATTTAATTTCCTTTTTTGTTGCTTTTTATTTTTCTGTTTGAAATATTTGATGTAAAATAGGTTTGCTCCCCTGGGAGGCAAAAAAGATGTGGAAATGGTGCTCTGTATGTCCCTGGAGCTTGTTACAACGGACAGTTGAACAATAAAATGAAACTGATGAAGAATTGGGGCGAAATTTGTAAGTGACCTTCAAATTAATCATTAACAGTGTTACCAAATATTTTGTTTAAATTATAGCTTGTGTTGAAAATTTCTTGGATGTTTATTTCGTCATTGATGGATCTCGAAGCATTGCTAGGGATGATCCTAAGAACTTTGATCGGATTAAAGACTTTATTAAAAACATCTCACGGATATTTGAGCCTACTCTAAGTATAAGTACTCATCTAGGCTTACAACGATATGGAAAGACTGATGTTTATAAGTAAGAAATTATTCTTAAAAGTTTTTTTCAAATTGAACTTTGAACTATATTATTGATTATTACAATTTGGGGGGCTTTCTTTCCAACAAAAAAACTCTTCTTTGTATGAGTGAAAACATAAACAGAAATTATTATCTTTGGTTTCACTGCCTCAAGTCATTCGACCAGGTCACCAAAAATCGGGCCTAAACTGTGGGACTGCACAATAATTAAAGCAAGAACTTTTAAAGTCAATTATTTTAATGGATATTTTTTAACAAACTGAATCTAAAGAGTAATATTATCCTTTAGTCCTTTGAAAGAGTTTTACACTTTAGCTTGTCTAGTCATAGGCTTGTCAATGTGCTTGTCTTGTGTTTGGTGATTTCTGGTTGACGGTAATCTTTTTTGTATTTTGCGTTGTAACAGACTGTATGATAGAGGCAGTGGTGTTTACATATTTTACAAAACATCACTTGCACCCAAGATCTCTAGAATTCAGATCGATGTCATCAGAAGACTAGTAGCAGTAGATGATGTCAGTGTGTATGCAGTGATATCAAGCTATTATCTTGTAATCCTTCTAAACTTCAAACTGCACTACACGCTGTAGAAAACTGGTCTACGAATTGGCAGCTCAGATTCCAGCCCACAAAGTCTGAACCTTTTCTCGTAAACCAGCTGCAAATTCCTTAAACCAAAATTCGATCAATAGATTTATTATTCAACAAGTATCTTCGGTCCTAGACCTTAGCATTACTCTATCATCTGACTTTAAATGGCGCAATTATGTTTCCAAAATCTTTGAAAAATCAATCAACCTTGTCTTCCTTATTATAAAGAGCTTTAATTCTATGGACCCATGCTTTTTTATCTATTTTCAAATTGTTGTACGTCCAATTCTTGAATATAATGTCAGTGCATGGATGCCATATCAAGCTAGTGATATCAAAAAAATCGAATCTGTTCAGGCCATATTTACGAGATCAGTATGTAGGAAACTTAATATTAAATATGATAATTATAAACATCGTCTCAGCTTCTTCAATTTAGATACTTTGGAAATTCGACGAATTAAATACGTCTTAATTCTTACTTTTAAAACTATCCACAATTTAATTGACCTTTAGTTTGATGATTTCTTTCCATTAGTCCTTCCCTCAAGTTATATCAGCTCAGACAACACACATTACATCTTAATAAGCCCATATCACCAGGTATGTTAATCCAATTGAATTTTTTCTGATACTACAAAATTAGTACATGGAACCAGCTGCCATCAGACATTATCATGTCAGAATCACTCGCGTTGTTCAAGCAGAAGTTGAATCGTTAAAATATTGCAAATATTGCCATTTCTAAACTGTGATTTTTTATGTAATTAACATTCTATGTAATTGTTCACTGTTATATGCTTTGAGTGCTACTGAAATGCCATGTGTTACATCTTTTGCTTTCTATATTTTTAACTTAATGGATGTTATTTGTGAGAATGTGTGTTAGCGAGAGGTGCTCTCTTCAGGCACCCTTTGTCATTTTAAAAATTACAGAAAAGTGTTTCTAAATAATTTTCCTACAAATTTACTTTTTATGCTTTTAAAATTATGATTTTTAAATTCTAGAGAAAGATTTGGTAAATTTAAAGTTTAATTTTTTGTTAGAGTTTTAGACTTCTTAAACTTATAAGAAATTATTTGGAAACACTGTTTTTATTCATAAAATTAAATTTGTGAGAAATTATTTGGAAACACTGTTTTTATTCATAAAATTAAGTTTGTGAGAATGTGTGTTAGCGAGAGGTGCTCTCTTCAGGCACCCTCCTTCGCATTTATTATTCAACCTTCAAAATTCAAATACTCTTTTTAAGACCTATACCGAATATGCTTTACTTCAATGCCTCGGACTATCATATCTCAATCGCAAAAGTGAAGAACCTTAAATACTTCTTTAGAAGAGTTAATAAGCTTAAAAAGCCAATGGACCCAGAAACCACCACTTGCTTAACATTAGGAGTTGTTGTAGTGAGTTTTACTAAATTGTTTGTTGGCTTTTTGAAATTAATTATTTTCTATTAATATGAATAAATAAAAAAATAAATAAATAATTAAATAAATAAATATATAAATAAATAAATAAATATATAAATAAATAAATAAATAAACAAATAAATAAATATATAAATAAATACTTTCTATCAATTAGTTGAAATCATAACCAATTTTCTGTAATTTCTTTTATCCAATAAAATTTGTCTTACTTGCTTTAAAGACCAGATAAATAAATATATCATTTGAAATAAACTTCTTAATAATTAAATAAATATTTAAAGATCTTAGATTTAGAAACAAAGAAATAAAATTAACTTTCTTTTCAAATTTTAGGATCGATTTAAACTCTCTCCAAATTATGCAGTATCAAAAAAAATTATTATTTTAGTTACTGATGGTAATAGTGCCGACAACGATAAGAAAAATTTTTTGAACCAAACGTGAGTAAACGTTTTAATATTCAATTACTGAAAATTAATATCTTCAGAATGAAGAAAATTAGAGATAATGACGTCAAAGTGTTTGCTGTTGGTGTTGGTGATATGGATAAACAGGAATTATTAACTTATGCACTTGGCAAAGAAAACCAGGTGATCAGTTTACAGAATTTTACTCAGTTGTCTCAAACTGTTAAAGAATTGACAAAAAGTATCTCAGCTCTACAATCTGAAGGTTAGAAATTAAAAATACAGTTTCGCCCATTTTAATTTATTTTTTTATTTTAAAGAAAAATAAATTGGCTTATACTAAATAAAGTATTTGATATTTTTATTAAAATATAAATTGTTTTTACTAATAATAAAAATTATTTTTTTATATAAGGTAATTTATAATTAATTTAGTTTTTAACACCGATTATAGATGTTATATAATATTAGCATTAATCTTATAATTCGAACCATATACTACCTAAACCGCTAGAAATAAACAACCCTATAAAAATAATTTTTAAACTAATTAAAATCAAAAAAGTTTAATTTGAATTTTTAGGTTTTATTTTCCGCAAAATTTTTATTGAATCATTTTATTAAAAGTAAAAAATATTTTCTGGTTCAAGTTTAAAAAATTAACTAAATAATTTCTAATTAGATTTCTAATTAAAATTGAATTAAAACAATTTAAATATCTAAAAATATTAAAAAGAAAGAATAAATTTAAGTTAGAAGTTCAATTTTTAAAATATTTTATTTGAAGTTTACTGATTTAGGATTTAGGAACCTTTTGAACGAAACTAGAAAAAAGTTACTAAAAAAACGATTTCGCCCAAAAATATGAATTTAGAAAATTTTTAATTTTTAAAAACGAAATTTTAATTAAAAAAATTTTATAATTTCTAGAAAAGTTTTATTATTAATTATATTTTGTATTATAAATTTCAAAATTTAATTTTCTTGTCTTTTTCAGGTGATACCAGCAAAAAAGTAAAGAATAGTTTCGAAAGCGCCATTTTCGGCCTTTCCGGGTATTCCCCAAACAATCTCAACTATCAACGAGACTCACAAGTAACTTGCTTCTTTTCTAACATCCTTCAATCCCATCTTACATCTTTCTTCTTGTGATCAGAAGACAGGAGATCGACTTTTATCGGCTGTTGGGTCTTTTGATAATACTGGGGCACTTTTTACTTACAATAATACAGATGGAATGAATCCATTTGACTTCAAATATCTAGTGAAACCAAATATCAGTGATGTGACGTCATCAGATTATCTAGGTAAGTTGTTATGACGTCACTACGAGTAGCGATTAAACGAATGTTCGATTTCGACAGGATACTCAAATACAATCGGAAGATTTGATGTGAATCAAAATAAATCTTTTGTGGTTGCTGGATCACCTCGAGATCTTTTATTCGGATCAGTAAGTATCAGTGATGACGTCATCATTGCTTAGTGACGTCATTGTCACGTGATCAGGTTTACGTGTACGAACAAAATGGCGACAAAAATTGGAGAATTAAATTAAATAATTGTGATGGTTGTGGTCGACAAGTTGGTAGTTATTTCGGTGGTGACGTCATCAGTGGTGACGTCACTAATGATGGAATTGACGAATTGTTCATCTCAGCACCTTTATATGTCAGTAAAGATTATGATGAAGGAAAAGTGTTTGTTTATATTTCAAATCGATCTTCATCTTCACTTGATCTTTGGGTTTGAATCTTTCATCTGAAATCTTCTGATCTTTCATCAATTTCTTTTTACAGCAAACTGATACTTATCGCCCTCAAGTGGTCGATGGAAGAAATCGCGGTGGTCGTTTTGGTTACTCGATGCTTATTGCTGGTGATTTAGATCGCGATGGTTTCAATGACGTCATCATTTCAGCACCATTTGCATATGACCAACAAGGTTCAGTTTATATTTACAATGGACAAGAAAATGGTTTGGCAACAATTGCGTCACAGGTAATTTGCATATTTCGTGACTTTGATGATCGCGATGTTATTACCATATTAGGAAATCAAAGCTTCGTACTTTAATGGACTCAATCTAAAATGGTTTGGAATATCAATGCAAGGATTACTGGATGTTGATGGTAATAGTTATCCAGATGTCATCTTTACTGCTCCTAAATCTTCATCAGCGATCTTGTTACGGTTCGATAATTTTCCACTTTTATTTCGTTGCTGATTGGATAATTTTCAGATCGCGTCCTGTTATTCAGTTTCAAGCAAATTTGACGTTGTCACGTGACGTCATCGATACATTGGTTTGCTATAGCAACGCATCTAATTGTCTGGTGGCAACTTTGTGTGTTTCGTACACAGGCAAAATGGTGGAACAACAAATTGGTAATATTTGTGTTTTTTATGAAATATATCTGGGCCATTTTTGACTTGAGGCCATTTTGGGTTTCTTAGTTTTGTAATCAGCTGAATAAAAGGCAAAAGATCTCTAAAATAACTCCAAAAAGATTTGAAGTGAGATAGATTGAAGAAGATTTGAAGATTAAAAGATGAAGATACTCGGAGATCAAAAGTGAAGAAACTGCCGATCTAGAAATGAGTCTGAGAAGAAGATTGGAGTGAAGGAGGAGGAGTGATTAGTCTAAGAAGGAAAAGAATGATTTGTGAAATGGATAGTTGGGTAAAGAAGGTTTGGACAGAAAAGTTGGACTTTATATTAAACTGGAAAGGTACCTGGTCTCAAAAATGGTGGACAATTGAGGTATAGATGGACATAAATCCTTTTTCTTCAAGACCACTAAGTTAGAAAATTTGATGGACAGATGAAGATAGATTTGTGACAAACCCTGAAGACCAGCCCTTGTTGGTCCACATTCAGAGATGGAAAACAAAGAAGATAAGTGGACCGCGGCCCTGGGACAGACGTCACTAATCTTTAAAGATTGTTTTTAGAAGTTGGGACCTTTTCCAGGATATGATAAAGTTTTCAAATCAGATATAAAAGATTTCATCAAAAACATCAAATATTTCAATATTCGATCTTCAAACTCTTTTATAAGATCACATGATCACTAAGATGCTGTCATCACGTGTTTTAATTAAAAAAATGATTAGAAGATGATAAGATTGAGATTTTTTTCACAGAAATCAAAACTTATTTACAATTAGACCAAGGACAGTTGTCACGTGTTTATCTGACGTCATCACCTGAATCAACAACAAATTCTGAACAGAAAGAGCGGGACTTACCCTTAAATGAAACCAAATGTTATTCGTACAATATAATGTTACGGGTGAGTTATTACGAAGTTAAAATTGTGCGAAAATGGTTTTTAAGATGAATTTTTTTTTCAGCCTCACATTCAGGATTTTACAAATGAAGTGAAAATTGATAGCGTTTGTGATCTTGCTGAAGTTCATAAAGCTACTTTGTTATCGGCTGTCAGGAACCCGTAAGTTGATTTAGAATAAAATTAGAAAATTTTACAATCCAATAATTAAATAATTGTTTTCTTACTTCACTTCAAAAGGAAATAACAAGTTATAAAAATTTAGCAAGTGCAGAACAATATAAAGAGAAAAGTTACCACAATTCAATATCAGTAGTTTCAAAAACAAATAGGATAAGTTATAATAAAGTTAGGAAAAAAATAAGTAGAAAATATGGAAGTACTATTTGTCAGTAGTGGTTGTCATGACTGCCTAATACGTAAAAAATCCAGGGTTTCTCATCCTTTTGACCTCTATCATCTCTATCTGTTTCAAAATAAGATTTTAGAAGCTACAACAGAAACTACAAAATCGACAACAACAACAACAAACTACAAAAACAAACAACAAATAGAATTGAATATTTTAAAGTTGAGTTACAGTTTCATTTGTCAATGGAAGTATTTGTCAACAAAATACTCGAATCATATTTCTTTAATTGTAAAAATAGTGACAGAATTTGATGTAGTGATGGAATCAGAAAAAAGATTCCAAACTGAAATTACTCTATTGAACAAGTTAATAGTCGATTCAAGTTGCTGATTGGTTAATGAAGAGCCTCTGAGGACATATGAGAGATCTTTAAAGCTTCCTCTGAAGACATAAATAATATAAAAGATGTTATTAAAGTTGCTGATTGGTTAATTTTGAATGATGGGCCTCTGAGGACATATGAGAGATCTTTAAAGCTTCTTCTGAAGACATAAATAATATAAAAGATGTTATTAAAGTTACTGATTGGTTAATTTTGAATGATGGGCCTCTGAGGACATATGAGAGATCTTTAAAGCTTCTTCTGAAGACATAAATAATA
Organism: Pegea sp. RAD2-039; assembly: GCA_034620365.1. Classification (NCBI taxonomy): domain Eukaryota; kingdom Metazoa; phylum Chordata; class Thaliacea; order Salpida; family Salpidae; genus Pegea; species Pegea sp. RAD2-039. The sequence continues at coordinate 29,695 of JAQGEQ010000220.1, forward strand.
TAAAAGATGTTATTAAAGTTGCTGATTGGTTAATTTTGAATGATGGGCCTCTGAGGACATATGAGAGATCTTTAAAGCTTCCTCTGAAGATATAAATAATATAAAAGATGTTATTAAAGTTGCTGATTGGTTAATTATGAATAATACCTCTGAAGACATATGAGAGATCTTTAAAGATATCATCAAATTGAAGATGAGAGATCATTAATGATTTCAAATAATAGTGAGAGGTTGGAAACATGGATCCGATATTTCAAGGATTTAATCTTTCAAAGAAGATCTTTGTTGTATTGAACAAAGAGTAAACTAAGAAAAGATTTCCTTGTAAATAATCTTTGAATTGATGCATTGCATCTTTTCAAAGTAAGGACTTTATACAGAGGAGTTGATCTCTAACTTGGGGCGGATGTATTTGGTGAAAAGTTTGGATAATTCCAAATATTTCTGATCTTAAAACATTTGAGAATTTGATATGAAGTTGATGAAGTAGTTTTAAAGAAATAATTTCTGTGGTGAATCCATTTTAAGTCTTTAGAGATGAAGATACTTTCTTGAGGTTGATTTTCAAAGTTTTTATTTTTAAATCTTTTAAAAGTGTTTGAATTTTTTTCAGAAGTTTAAACTTAAAAATAAAACAAAATTTTATTCATGAAAAAGTTGTCAAAAATTCTTCCTGAATATTTAATAAATTAATTTTTAATAATTTTTTAATTTGAATCACTTATTTTTGCATCAATTCATTTAAACTGTTTGCAAATTATTTTAAATTTACTTTAAAAGCCGTGTGATCTGCAGTTTTGTGTAAAATGAATAAACCTGATAAGGTTTTAAACTAATAATTTTTCTTTTGATTTTTACTCATTTTTTCTGCTTAAACAGGAAATAAAAGCTGCAAAGATATAACTGCAATTTTAATTGCAACAATTGAAAAACTGTCCTAGTCAACATTTTCAACTTTTGATCTTTAAATTCAGGATGTTGCAACAGTATTTGTTGTTTTGAAAATGTAGAAAGCTAAAAACAAACTTTAAAAAACACTTGATGGTTAATTTGTTTACTTTTTAAACCTAATTTTCACAGAAAGGCAACCCATAATCTACAATCTACTATCTTATTCAAACCAATTTGTGGAACAGATAAAAAATGTTTTTATAACCTTCAATTAAAAGCTTTTGCTAGCTTACAGAAGATAGATGAGCATAAGTAAGTTGTTTTGCTTTTAATTTTAAACATAATTTAACTGCCTTGAAATGTTTTTTAATCAAATTAAAAATAGAAAATAATTATAAAAATCAAATAATTATAAGTAGAAAATTTAATTTATAAAAATTGTAATTTTATCCACAGAAGTTTTTTTATGCTTCTGCTGACAACTTTAAAAATAAATTTTCACAATATTGATAAACAACAAAAATACATAGTTGATTATCATTAAAATATTCAATATTATAATAAAATCATATATTTATAAACAACATAAAATAAAATTGTTTAAAATATTAATGATAATGATTAATTTATCTATATCAATTATAGTGACAAAATAATAACAACATTTAGTTTTTAATATAATTATAAAGATAGTTAAATAATAGATAATAATTTAATAATAATTTTAATTATTGATAATTAAAAAGAACAATTTGGTCAGATACAAAAAAATATTAATAATTTTTAATAAAGTTATTTAATTGAATTTAAAACTTTTTTTAACTTTTTATCAACTATAAAATATCTTCGACATTTTTGGCTTTTTTTTTCTCTGGCTTCAGTTACTTAGTTACCGATTTTACGATATTTCTAAAAATCTATTTTTTATTTTTAGACATAAAGACTTAAACGTCACTCAATCCACAAAGGATCTTTCTTTTATAGTTGAAGATGTTGCAAAAAAGTATCTTCATATTATTACGTCATTGAGTAACTTTCACGAAGCTGCTGATGACGTCAAAATTATCGTCCAATACGAGCCTAGCTTGACACTGAAGGAGGTAATGTGATATTAGATAAGTTGTGACGTCATCAAAAAGTTTTTCTAATTATTTTTTAGTTTCAATTTCTATAAATTCATCAAATTTTTCATTTTTCTGCTTGTTTTTTTTGTCATTCGGTTTTTTTTATTGTTTTTGAACTTTTTGTTCATTTGTCTGTTTTAATGTGATTTGTTTTTCTATAAAAGTTTCTGTTTGTTTGTTTATTGTTTTGTTTAAATATCTTTCTGTCTATCCAAGAATATATTTAAATATCTGTAAATTTATTTTTGTAAGTTTATTTTCATTTGATTCAATCTTTTCAATATCTCATCAGCTTCATATTTATATTACAAAAGTATCAACTTTCAACTTCTTCTCATGATTTAATCTTCTCATGATTTAATCTTCTCATGATTTGATCTTCTCATGATCTGATCTTCTCATGATTTGATCTTCTCATGATTCATCTTCTCATGATCTGATCTTCTCATGATCTGATCTTTCAGGTTGCTGATCGTGGTGATTCAAAGAAAAGAAAATGTAAGAAGAAAGAGAGATATCTTCCATCTTCTGGAGATTACAAGCAATATGAGATCCTTATCTCAAACACTAATTATCTCAGTATATTTCCTCCCAACGAAACGGTCAGTCTCTTCATCTTAAGACTTCAATTAGATACTTTTGTGTCTCTACTGAATTATCTTCATCATTTGAATTTTAAAAGATATAAAAGAAATATTATTATTATATCATTATTATATTATTATTATATTATTATTATATCATTATTATACTATTATTATATTATTATTATATTATTATTATATTATTATTATATTATTATTATATTATTATTATATTATTATTATATTATTATTATATTATTATTATATTATTATTATATTATTATTATATTATTATTATATTATTATATTATTATTATATTATTATTATATTATTATTATATTATTATTATATTATTATTATATTATTATATTATTATTATATCATTATTATATTATTATTATATTATTATTATATTATTATTATATTATTATTATATTATTATTATATTATTATTATATTATTATTATATTATTATTATATTATTATCATATTATTATTTTTTTTGCTTACAGTGTAATATCGAAATCCGTTTTACGTTATCAAGTGCTTTATATGAAAGTAGTCTGGCCAGTTCAACTAAAATCAAGTTATTAGCTAAAGCTAAGTAAGTACATTGAAAAAATATTAAAAAATAATATTTAGGTTTAAAAACTTTGAATTTTTTAGGATATCTGACAAATATAATGAAACCAACGATACAGACAACCATTATGATATTACAATTCCCATAAAATATCAATCAGATGTTAAAATTATGAGGTTTGTAACTTCTTTGGTTTAACATGTGATAATAAGTTCTAAAATGGTCGTTTTTTATTTATGCGCAGGTTAACGTTTACTCCGATTGTGGAGTTTAATTCGACTATAACTAAAAAGATAATCTCAAAAACTTCACAACTAAGCGAAGAAATTATCGAAAAGTTCCATGTAACTATCTTTAATAATTTTTTAAAATCTTTTTAGTTTAGAAAATTCCACAATAATTAAAATACAGATTTAACTAGAACTTTTAATTTACATAAATATATTTTTTTAGACGATTTAATTATCAAAATTTATTTTTATGAGTAAATATTGAAAGGTTTTATAAAAATAAAACTTAAATGGTTGTTAAAAATCAATTTCTTAACTTTAAATTATTTTAATTAATTTTAAACAAAACTTAAACTGTTTTACACTAAAATGAATTTATAAAATTTTACAAAAAACTTGAAAATTATTTAAACAAAAAGTTTTTAAACCATAAAATTCAGTATTTTAAAAACCACTTTTCACAGATAACAACAACCGGACATTCAACTATTCCAAATTCTTCATTTACATTTACATATCCATATATGCTTAATGATGGTTCACCTCTACTGTACCTTGTTCACACTAATTGCTCAAAAGACTTAAAGGTAATTTTATTTATTTATAAATATTTATTATTAATTAATATATTTTATTTTAAAGGATTGAATTTTTATTTTATAATTTATATTTATTAGTTTATAACTTTGTTCCTATTCTTTTTATTTTGAAATGCTGAGGTGATAGTTAAGACCTTTATATTATCTCATATTGTTTTATTCGGTGTAAGAACTAAATATATAATAAATTAATGTATAAGAAATCGCCTTTTTTTTGTAGTTATTTTTTGAATAAAGTAAATAAATATTTTAAAATTATAAACAATTTATTATTTCTTCTATTTTCTGGTTAAATATAAAAAGTTCTTATATAGGTCAAAGCCACGTGCGAATGCGAGCAGGTTGAAGTAAATAGATTGAATTTGGACCAATCAAATTACATTAAAATTAAATCGACTGGAAAATCAATCTTGCGTGACGAATTTGTGAGTTGGCAATTTTGCGGTTTGACAAATTTGCAATTTAAAATTCGCTATTCAAGGATTGCAGTGACGAAAAAAAGGATTTTAAATGTCATAGTATAAAATGTCGTTTGTTGAAAATGGCCCGGAAAGATAAGATTTCGTTTGAAGCCCATTTTAGGCTTTGGACAAACACTTTAAACTTTGTTGTAAGTTCCTTTGTTGTAAATAATCAGTAACAATTTTAAAATATTAAATTTGGAAACCCTTTTTTTCGTTACAGAATCGAACTAACACAACTATCACATCCAGACTCAAATTTTCTTCTCAAGACTCTCCGCTGATCCAAGATCCTTCAGGATCTGTAATCCATCGAGAAGCCATCGTAAGCATTGTGACGTCATCAATGACGTCATCATAGTTTTATCAAATTTTTTATTCGATTTTTTGTAGCCAGTTAATAGGAAACTAAAGGTTTCTTAGGTGTTTAATTTCGGGAATTTTTAATTAAATTAGAAAAAAATAAATAATTTTTTGGTTTTTATATTTTAATAAAATTTAAATTTTTCTCAAATTAAAAAAAAATATTTTAAATTTTAGTAATTTATTTTAGAATTATTATTATTTTTCTAAATTTATTATTTGATAATTATTATTTGATAATTATTATTTATTAATATTTTTATGATTTTAAATTTTAGTATTTTTTTAAATTTATTTCTTCTTTAGAAACTTAAAAATCATTTATTTTGAATTTTACAATTTAGTAAAGATTTTTCAAATAGTTTCATAATATATAAATTATATTAAATTATCGTTTAAGAAATTAATTTTTTTTCCAAATTATTATTAATTAACAAACTATAAACATAATTTTTATTCAAAGATAAAAATATTATTCAAAAAAGCAACAAATAAAGTCATATCTGCTAAACAACAAATTTTTTGGGTTTATATTGCAATTGCTGGTGCAGTTACTATAATTGTAATGGCAGTTATACTACTAACACGAGTAAGAACAATTTATAAATATTTTTTTATAATTTAACTTTAATCTTTTTAAAAAATATTATTAGCTGAAAATCTAACAAAATTGTTTTTAATAAATATTATTTTAATAAGAAAAAAGTTTAGCTTTTTAGTGTTACTTTATATTATTTTTATTTATTTATAGCTTAAATTTTGATTAAATATTTTTAATATTATATAAATAATATATTTCAGATATTTATTAAGAATCAAATTAGTTAAAATAAAAACAAACTTAAAGCTAATTTTTAATTTTTTACATTTTAATTTAAAATATTACAAAAAATTCTATGAAAAAAATCTCAAAAAATAATAAATTTTTCAGAAAGGATTTTTTAGTAGTAGATATGATGATATGATTAAGGATTTTAATTGGCGATCGCGATCGCTACGTCGAAAGTCACGAATGATGGAAGCTGTTGAATTAAAAAACTTACTAAGAAGTAACAAAGCTTGAGTAGAAAATTTTCAACTTTTGGTCGTTTCGCCCAAAATGAATTATTTTTAGTTTCCTGGTTTGATTGATAACAAGTCACGTGTTTAAAAGCTGCAATTGTGAATTTTATTATTTTTGTTGTTTTGTATGAGTTTGAATAGTTTTTAAATTGTTGTTGACACGTGAAACAAAAACTTTGGTTCATTATTTTGTAGATTAATTTGTTTTTTAAATGTCAAAAACCGGTGTTTACAAAACTAAAATGTTCATAAATGACAACAACTTGAAGCAATTAACTTTTAGTGTATCTAAAAGTCTGAATTTTCACTAAAAATTTCACATAAACGATCAATTTTAATGTTTTTTTTACAGAAATAAACTTGTTGGTTTTACATTTGAATAAATTATTTTTTGTCATCTGCTCTTTTTCTTCAGAATCCTTTTGAGGAAGTTTTTAGCATTTAACAAAAGTCTGCAAAATTAAATTGAAAGAAAGTTTTGACTGATTAATAAACATAAAAAGCTTGCAAAGTAAATAGACAAAAATGGCTTTTTAAATATTTTAATAGATTTTAAATAAATCAACTAAAAATTAACTCAATAAAAACTAAAATAATTAAATTATTAAACTGAATTTTTTTATGTTGTTATTTAGTATTTTATTCGAAACTTACATTTCAATTAAAAAAGACTTTAAAAAAAATAAATTGATAGAAATAGATAAATAGCAGCCCTAATCTGTGAGAAAAACGACTTTATTTGCCTAAAACGTGGGCCACAAGAAACCAACAAAATGTAAATTAACAAAATTATAAGTTTAGAATTTGTGGGCTGCATTCTGCTGCAATTATACCGGTTTTCTACAATGTTTAGTGCAGTTTGAAGTTTTAAAGAATTGCAAGATATTAGCTTAATGTCATCTGCATTCACAAACACACTGACGCTTGTCACAGATTAATAAAATTCAAACATGACTTCATCTTCTAATTATTCTGTTCTTCAAACTCTCTAACAACTTGTCTCAGAGTTACATCACTTCATTCTGATATCTTCCCATCTCTTCTTATGAAGATTCAAACATGACTTCATCTTCAAATTATTCTGATCTTCAAACTGTCTAACAACTTGTTGAACAAGTTTTGAAGGATACAAGATAACAACTTGGTATCATCTGCATACACAAACACTCCGACACCATCTACTGCTACTAGTCTTCTGATGAGGTCTTCAATGAAAATTAAAAAGAGAAGTGAACCAGAACGGAACCCTGAGGAACACCAATGGTGATTTGACTAGATGTGGATTAAGATCTTTCTACGCGAGTTTGTTGGTTTCTATCTGATATATAATCTTCAATCCACTGTAAGATAAATCTGTTGATTCTTAAGTTTTTCAATATAGTAATTAGCTTGTTGTGTGGGACACAATCAAATGACTTGTCATATAATTGTGAATGATATACTCTTGAGTTCTGCAGATAACTGAAGTCAGCAAAACCGGCCTGTAGTTAAGTGCAGTGTTTCTGGGACCCTTTTTATGAATTGAAGTAATAATATCTTTCTTCAAAATTTGTGGAACTCTTCCTCGCCACAAAGTCATGTTAAAGAAAAGCGATAACAGTAGCGCTAAAGAAGAAGTATTTTTTCTTAAAAACAATGCTGGGATCTGATCTGGGGTGTTGGAAACTGATGATTTTAAAGAAGAAATAGCCTTAGATACCATATTGATCGTTATGTCAAGATCTACCATCTCAGAGACATTTGTAAGAATGTCGGAGTAGGAGAGAGAAGGAGTATTGCCTTCATCGGTTATAAGAACGTTATTAAATTGATTGTTTAGCAACTCAGCTTTATTCTCTGGTTTCATCACAAGCTGGTCGCTGTTATTAATTAGGGGATGTATTTGAGATCTCGCCTTAAGCTTGTGATTTAACCTTATTATTAGTTTTAGAGGGTGGTGTGTAGGTTTGAGTAATGAAAATAAAAAGTGATAATCTTAAATCCTGGAAATTTAATAGCATCGACCTGATTTTTCTGTCACAACGCAAAACACACAAAATAAAACAGAAAAGAATCAGGATAAAACCGTTTCAACCAAGTTTCAGTAATAAAAACAAATGTGAAATCTTGGGAATGCAAAAGAGCTTTCAATTGAAAAATTTTGTTAATAATCGACTGCGCGTTAAAGAACATGCCTAATGTGGTAGAAGAATTGTCTTTTTGACGCTTGTTAGATTTGATGATGGGCTTCTGTAAATTGATATCTTATATTGTGTCCGGAGAGAGTTTGAAAAAAGAAGATGTGGGTCCAGTGATTATTTGCCACTTCTATTTTTTGAAAAAACCTTGACAATTCTCAAGGCCCATGATGAACCTCGAACTTTGTATTTGAAATCAGTTGGTTGTTCCTTCTGATTTCGGTTATACGCCTCTTTTAGAAGATGCTTATTTTCTGAGCGATCATCTTCACACATATCATGTGCTACTCTAATGCGCTCGAATTTTTCTCAAGTTTTAGCTTATATAGCTGGGCAAAAAACTTGCGTTTGTTCCAATTTTCCTGAAAGGACACTTTCAACGGTCTTTGATGATCTGAGCTTTTTGCTCCAAGTCTAGTCATTGATACCTTTGGAACGTCCACAAAATCAAGGCTTTGAGAGCACATTTGATTACTGTCATCATCTTTATCCGTCTCCAAGACATTAAAGATGATGACATTGTTTTCTTTGTCTTAATGGTCCGAAGTAAGTTTCTTGTCCGTGTCGGTGACCATCTTGGCAAGAAGCTGCGCCATATTAGCATTTTTGTCGGAACCGGAATCACCGACCACCGAAGCCAAGGTTTCTTTGTAGAAGTATCCATTCGTCCATTGATTTAGACAAACTAGAAATCTTTTTTTTTAATTTGGAAACATTGTTGCCAATTTCCGATTCAACTCTGGACAATTCAGCGGATATCGATTTGCTGATGTCGGATGACAGGTTTGAATTAGTATTAGAGGAAGTAGATGTTATATCAATGGTTCGACATTAACTGCAGAACCATTTAAACCTCATTTGCTTCATCTGGTTTTTATAAAAAAAACATGAATTCTCTTGCTCACATCACTACAGGTGAGATGAAACCAGGAGAGACATTTAAAGCATTCTATTGCTGGATCTTCACCAGAGTAAATTTTATTGGCAATTGCAAGCTTGCTTTGATGAAGTCGGTTTGTTAGAAATTAAGTTTAACTTGTATATGCTGGTTCGTAATTTTAATTTGTTTTGAATTTTATCTATTAATTCTATTTTAGCTTTTCAAATTTTATTTAACAAGAACAAATTTATTGAAGTGACAAGGCCAGGAATAATTTTTTAAAAAGATTAAAAATTATGCTAAGTTGTGATTGCCTCATTGAAAAAGCTATTAACCCACTAAATTTTCTAATTGGATTAATTCTAAGCGACAAATAAAATACTTAAAACAGATCGATGCAGAATAAAGTAAAGTTAATAAAATCTTATATTTTCTGCTATTTCTTACGCTAGTTTTTTGTTGTTTCAAAAACTGCTTCAAAAAGTAGTACGTTTAAAAACGTTTTTAATCTGATTTACAAGCCAAATAAACTATTAATTAAAAAATAAAAAGTATAATTTTTGAATTTATTAGAAAATAAAAACGGTATTAAAATGTATGATTTTTATTTTAGTAGTAGAATGTATGATTATTTTATAGGAAGTGCATTACTAGTGATATATCTAGCAATATAACGCAGTAGTAATTATTGCTCACAGTTTCTTTAAACATTTTTCCAGTTTCACTATAAATTTAAAAGAATTTAAAACACCAGTTAAAACTTATTTTTTACTCGGTATTCAAGCATAAGTTAGAAGCTAAAAGTCAAGCTTTAGGTAAAAATATAATTACATAAAGCAAATATATAAGTGTGATTTTAGTGTTGTTCAATTTGTTGTAATTAATTTGATACTTAAGTATATAGTTATCGTAAATATATACCTATTTTGTGTTTATCTACGACTAAAAACTGAAAAAACGCCAAAATAGTCACATTCTTTTTATTGTCGGCTTTATAATTGAACTTTAAATCAAGGCGGCAATTTTTAAATTTTATGTTCCTGTGTGAGGCTAAAGTTGAAATATTTGTTCATTTCATTTTTAATTATCTTACTGTTTCTTAGCTATTTGTTTTTTATCAAAAAAGCAATTTTTATAGTTTTAAAATTATTTATTTTGTTTTTTAATAGTATTTCAAAAAGTTTGTATAATTTAATATTTTTAATAATTTTTTTATTCTTTTTCTACTTAATTTTGTTAAATTGAAGTAAATAATATAGTTAGTTAGAATTATTTATATCTAAAATTAATCAATTTACTAAACATTGTAAGATTTTAACTTTATATATAATTTAATTATTTTATATATCTTATATAATTTTCTGATATTTTGTTTTATAATAGAAAAATTTATAAATTATTCTATTATTTTATCTTAACATATTTTTTATAGTTTTTTTCAGTCTTAATTTCATTACATTATGGATAGAAAACCCTTTTCAAGCAATAGAAATAATTGTCGAAAATTATGGGTCGATTCAACCCCTTGTAAAACTCCTGTAGAAGTAAATTTCTGTTTTAAATTTATTTAATTATTATATATAGATATTTATTTATATTTATATATTATTGTATAATGTATATTTAATTATTTTAGTTGAGTAATATGTTTAACTTTGTATTAATATCTTTTTATAACTATTAGTTTATTTAAATATTTTTATTTTACTTGTATATTACTATATAGCAATAAAATTATATATTTATAAATTAAATTAACTTATTAAAAAGGTAAATAAATGTAAAATTTTTGTAGTTTTTCATAAATAATGATTATTAAATATTTTAATATAAAAATTATATATTATGCTTTTAATTTTGAATTTATAACAAATTTAAAAATATTTATAATTATCTAAATCTTTATAATTTAGGAGTATACCTTTAAATATATAAATTAAAATACTTTCAAATATCTTTAATTTTATTCAAACTTTATATTAATCTCTATAATGTTTATATTTTTCTACATTATTTGAATTATGGTACTTAAGACCGTTTCATTATCTTTCAGCTCATAGTATATTCTCTTTGTTTATAATAAGTTTGTAGTATTTGCCATCTATAACCATGAGCTAAATAAATAAAATTTAAAAACATTTTATTCAAATCATTTCTAATTTTATAACTTAATTATTTTGGAATCTTTCAGTCATCTACACCTCCTCCTCATCTATCTCTAACTTACTTCTCATCTAAAACATTTGTTGAGTTTGGTGATGTGTTAGTTGGTAATTCTGTGACTAAATCTCTAATAATTCATAATCCAAATGATGTTGAAATTGATGTAAAAATTACCAAAGTCCCTGAAGATAAAGGATTTATAATTGCTGATGTAAGTTTTAAAAATTTTTAAATATTTTATTCTTTTTAAAAAGTTTTTTAGAAAAATGGGAGTTTTTTGGGTCAAATTTGTGTTTTATAATTTGAATTATTTTTATAAATTTTTGGAATTAAAGGTTTCAGAACACATTTAAGACACTAAATCTGGTTTTATGAAATTGTATTTCAATCAATTATCAACATCCACCTTAAAACAAATCTTTAAAAACTCTAAGCTGTTCAAGACCCCTAAAAATTTAAAAATTAAAAAATATTTTAATTATTTCACTAATTGCTTCAAATAACAACAATTTTGAAACAGAGAGAAGTTAGTCTTCTCCCTGATGAGAGCTGTATCCTCCCAATCACGTGGAATCCCATAAAATCAGGAGGTTGTCGGACTTCTATAACTTTTAGATATGAAGGAGTCTCTAATCAAGCTGTCATGTTGGGAAAAGCTTGTGAGAAAGAGACACGAAAAAGACGAAAGGTTATTATCGATTTATTCAATTATTATCGATTTATTCAATTATTATCGATTTATTTAGTTATGGATTTATTTTAGTATTATCGATTTATTCAATTAGTACCAGTTTATTTAATTAGTTTCGATTTATGTAATTATTATCGATTTATCTAATTATTTATTTATTCAATTGTTATCGATTTATTTAATTGTTATCGATTTATTTAATGATTATCGATTTATTTAATTATTATCGATTTATTTAATTATTATCGATTTATTTAATTATTATCGATTTATTCAATTTTTATCGATTTATTCAATTTTTATCGATTTATTTGGTTATTATCGATTTATTTAATTATTACCGATTTTAAAAATTAGTTTCGATTTATGTGATTATTATCGATTTATCTAATTATTTATTTATTCAATTGTTATCGATTTATTTAATTATTATCGATTTATTTAATTATTATCGATTTATTTAATTATTATCGATTTATTTAATTATTATCGATTTATTTAATTATTATCGATTTATTTAATTATTATCGATTTATTTGATTATTATCGATTTATTTGATTATTATCGATTTATTTGATTATTATCGATTTATTTAATTAATATCTTTAAATTTTTCAATCTTAAATTTTCACTTTATTTCCAGTTAAATTTTAAGAATGAAGTCTCTAAACCATCTCAGCGAAAATCTCTTCAAATTGTTTCTGGTGGAAAAGAAAACTTACCTTTAAAAGGTATCTTCATTTCTTCTGTTTTCTTTTTCTTGATTTTCTAATCTTTTAGATTCGGATTTTCAAACTCCAACTAAAAAAAGTGGTTTAAAAAATGAAGGTTTTTTGGTTAGTAGTCAATTATTTGATGTTTTCTGCCAATAATTTCTATTTTCTCTTTCAGACTCCTGTTATGAGCCGAAATGAGAAAACTGGAGAAGGTAAGCTTTTCCAAACAAGATTTTTTAAACAATCAAATGTTTCCAAACCAAATTTTTAAATAATTAAATGTTTCAAAACCAGATTTTTAAAATAATCAGGTGTTTCCAAACCAAATTTTTTAAATAACCAAGTGTTTCCAAACCAATTTTTTAAAACAATCAAATATTTCCCAATCAAATTTTTAAAAACAATCAAATGTTTCCAAACCAGATTTTTTAAATAATCAAATGCTTCCAAACCAGATTTTAAAAATAATCAAGTGTTTCCAAACCAGATTTTTTAAATAATCAAGTGTTTCTAAATCAAATTTTTTAAAAACAATCAAATGTTTCCAAACTTTTTACAGCTGAATGTCACAACTTAGATGAATTGTTTCCTGAAGCAACAGATGATATTAACCGCCAAACTTTTATTGTTCAACCTGATTTCAATCCACGCTTGACTCATTGCATCAAAGAACCATTTCAACAAAAACGATCTTCCCAAAGATCATCTCAGGCATCTTCATCTAAAGAGCTATTTTCCCAAAGACCTCCTCAGCAATCTTCATCTCAAGATCAGTCTTCCCAAAGACCTACTCCTCAAGTATCTTCATCTAAAGATCAGTCTTCCCAAAGACCTACTCCTCAAGTATCTTCATCTAAAGAGCTATTTTCCCAAAGACCTTCTTCTCAAGTATCTTCATCTAAAGATCAATCTTCCCAAAGACCTACTCCTCAGCAATCTTCATCTCAAGATCAATCTTCCCAAAGACCTACTCAGCAATCTTCATCTAAAGATCAATCTTCCCAAAGACCTACTCCTCAGCAATCTTCATCTAAAGATCAATCTTCCCAAAGACCTACTCCTCAAGCATCTTCATCTCAAGATCTTCAAAAAACTTTTGTACTTTCTAAAACTTTTTCATCAACAATAAATAAGGTTCATAACCTCAACTAGTGACGTCATCTACCAGCTAAATGACGTCATTATTCACAGACCTTCGACTTGAAGTTTCATCCTGATGACGTCACACTGACATCAACAATTCGGAAGAAGTCACCAAAATTAGCCAGTAGGTGGCGCTCACCACTAAAACAAACCGCGAGAACACCAAATAGTTTCAAAACCAACTCCAAAGTGATGAAGTCGTCATCGAAACGCGATAAAGCGCGATTATATGACGCTTGCCGATCGTTTATAAATCGACCGAAAAAGTTACAACAAGTTAAAGGTTGGTTGATGACGTCATAACTGAATAATTGATTAGTGACGTCATCAGGGATCCCGTTGAGCAAGTTGGTGTTGTCACCTAGCAACAACAAGCGGTTGCCATCTGTACATTTAAATCCTCCTTCGAATGTAAATCAATTTTTTGATAAAAATTGGATGAAAAAAGAAGAAGAAGTAATTAACTCTTGGATCAACTTTATTCTGACTCCGGATGAATTTAAGTTTCAACAAACTCCAAGTTAGATTTATTTATTATCGATTTATTTGATTATTATCGATTTATTTGGTTATTATCGATTTATTAGATTATTATCGATTTATTAGATTATTATCAATTTATTTAATTATTATTGATTTATTTAATTATTATCGATTTATTTAATTATTATCAATTTATTCAATTATTATCGATTTTTTCTATTTTCAGCGTTCACATCAACAACATCGGCCATCACCAAGGAAATAGCTTCGCGAAGATCTTATCAACATCTAAAGACACTCAACCGGTTACGGATCAGTGCACATCGGTTGCTAGGGAGTCCGCAGATCTCAAAAGTCCTCAGTAAGATCGAAGAAGTAGTTGATACAGGAAAGATCAAAGTTAGAGTTGATAAACAACTTCACAAAGATATAGGTTCGTGCGAAGTCCTTGTTGATCTTCAAGCTGATCTGAGATCTTTTACAGGATGCAGGGATCAAATTGTGAAGCTTTTAATGAATTATAATCCTCTGTGGTTGAAGATCGGATTAGAGATTGGATTCGGGGAAACTCTACCCGTTTCTTTGGATCAAAATTTGACGAGTTTTTTGTCATCTTTTATTCAAAATAAGATTTTAAATGATTCGAATATTTCCAAGGAATTTGCTCATCCAAAAGTTCCTCATTCTTATAAACCTGGGTTTGTATTAATTGATCCTCTAAATAACTTCATCTTCTAATTATTCTGATCTTCAAACTCTCTAACAACTTGTCTCAGAGTTACATCAGTTCATTCTGATATTTTCCATCTCTTCTTATGAAGATTCAAACATGACTTCATCTTCTAATTATTCTGATCTTCAAACTTTCTAACAACTTGTCTCAGAGTTACATCAGTTCATTCTGATATCTTCCATCTCTTCTTATGAAGATTCAATCATGACTTCATCTTCTAATTATTTTGATCTTCAAACTTTCTAGCAACTTGTCTCAGAGTTACATCAGTTCATTCTGATATCTTCCATCTCTTCTTATTAAGATTCAACCATGACTTCATCTTCTAATCATTCTAATCTTCAATCTCTCTAACAACTTGTCTCAGAGTTACATCAGTTCATTCTGATATCTTCCATCTCTTCTTATGAAGACTCAAACATGACTTCATCTTCTAATTATTTTGATCTTCAAACTTTCTAACAACTTGTCTCAGAGTTACATCAGTTCATTCTGATATCTTCCATCTCTTCTTATGAAGATCCAAGCATGACTTCATCTTCTAATTATTCTGATCTTCAAACTCTCTAACAACTTGTCTCAGAGTTACATCAGTTCATTCTGATATCTTCCATCTCTTCTTATGAAGATTCAAGCATGACTTCATCTTCTAATTATTCTGATCTTCAAACTTTCTAACAACTTGTCTCAGAGTTACATCAGTTCATTCTGATATCTTCCCATCTCTTCCAAAATCTTTTTAAGATCTTGTAGTCGAGAGATCTTCTTCTAAACCTCTTATTTCCAGATATTCAGCTGAACTATCTAAACACACCCTCAAAAAGTTCTTTTTCATCATCTACTATCTCGATGTAGCAAAACGCGAGCGGTTGTTACGTCACGATCCTTGTCTATTTCAGAAGTGAGTCTTTAACATCCAAAATCTTCTTCTAATCTTCTGATCTTTAGAACATCCACAATTAAGAGTAGCCGTCAAATCCTTATAACCTTCTCACGTGACTTCTTAAGTGGTGAAGGTGATATAATGAAACATTTATCACTAATTGGTTATCTTGTACCTTACTCACAAACTTATCTTGATGAATTCGAATATGGAATCACAAATCTTCCTACACAATTGCGTGATGGGATTAGACTTGTTCGAATTGTTGAGATTTTATTCAATCGATTCCATTTAACGTCTCAAGTTCGATCTCCGGCAAATAGTCGTCTTCAAAAGCTCCATAATGTTCAAGTAAGTTTGAACCATTTTTTAAAAACGCCATTTTAATCCTTAAAAATCGTAATTTTTATAATTTTGATTAATTTAAATTTTGGGCCATTTTCACAAAAAGCCATTTTCGGACGTTGTAATTTTTATATTTATAAATAAATCGTGGAAGATTTATACTTTTTATTTAAATACTTTTAATTGATTTTAACTTTGGGCCATTTTCACAAAAAGCCATTTTCGTTTTCTCAGCTGGCACTTGATCAGATGAGTAAGGAGAAAGTTTCTTTGACTCAAATCAAAAGTTCCAATCCAATTTCTGCCGCTCGAATCGTTGCTGGTGATCGCTCAGTGACTCTCTCGTTGCTATGGAACCTCATCACGCATGTTCAGGTGACGATGACGTCATCAGATCGCGTGACGTCATAATAATTTTAACTTGCCTCTGCAGATTACCAGTCGAATCGATGATGACGTCATCGAAGCTGAAACGCGATTTATTCGTCGAAATTTACGTTTGAAACGCCAAATGGAAGAACGCTGTAATGACGTCATCATCACTACTGAAGATGACGTCACAGTGGAAGATGAGTCACGTGGTGCTCGTTTGTTGTTAGATTGGTGTCGGTAAGTTCACGTAAATGTAATTTTTGCGATTTTATGCAAATTTATGCAAATTAGGGCGGTTGGTGAGGATTTTGGAATTAAAGTGAGAAATTTTGGAGGTAGTTTTGGTGATGGACGTATCCTAGCATCACTTGTGTCTTATTATAATCCTCATCTAATTGATCCTAAAGATATTTGTCATCAAACAAGATTTAATACATTTCAGGTGAATATCCGCCCCAAAACCCCTGATAATATCAAATATTTTCCATCTTCTGATTCGTAAGCAGATTTTCTAATCCAACAAAATTAAAAAAAAATTTAAAAAAAAATCCTCCCCGTCGGGGAATCGAACCCCGGTCTCCCGCGTGACAGGCGGGGATACTCACCACTATACTAACGAGGACTATGATTTCGATCAAAAAGTTTTCAATTTATTCCTAAAATTCCACAAAATCTATAATATAAAATAATTATCGAATTATTATCAAATTATAAATTTTTAGGAAAAT
>JAQGEQ010000038.1:0-54936 GCA_034620365.1 Pegea sp. RAD2-039
ATTTGAATAAGGTAAGTGTCTATCAGGAGTAATCTCATAATTTTTTCAATCAAACATAAAATAAAACGCGACAAAGTTATTTGGTAGCTTTGAAAGCGTATAAAAAATGCTTTAGTCGACCAAGTGATATGGCCAAAGTTTTGCTTGAAGAATTCTTAATGTTTATATGAACGTAGCTAAGACCTTTAAACTTATTCTATTTGAATAAGGTAAGTGTCTATCAGGAGTAATCTCCTAATTTTTACAATCAAACATAAAATGAAACGCGACAAAGTTATTTGGTAGCTTTGAAAGCGTATAAAAAATGCTTTAGTCGACCAAGTGATATGGCCAAAGTTTTGCTTGAAGAATTATTAATGTTTATATGAACGTAGCTAAGACCTTTAAATTTATTCTATTTGAATAAGGTAAATGTCTATCAGGAGTAAACTCCTATTTTTTTTTTCAATCAAACATTTTGGAAAAATTATAAAGATAAAAAATCTTTGTTTAATTATAGTAGAAAAAGTTATAATGGAATTTCTTGGTCTAATTTAACAGCTTCAAAAATAACTTGCAACAAATGTTTCCTGTAAATGCTTATTTATGAATGCTTTATTAAATAGATCTGGTAATTGAGTTTTAGATGTTAGACTCAAATCAAAGCATAAAGCATTTAAAACTAATAAAATCTAAATTATCTTTGTTGTTGTAAAAAAAAACTTAATTTAAAATTTTAAATTTAATAAAATATTTGAATAAATTAATCTTGCATCATTTACATTCAAGATTTCTTCATTAAAAGTCGAAATTACAATTTTTTATTAAAATTATATAAAAATATTATTTCTTTTTCAAAAGCTTAAATGCAAACCTTCAGGTTTTGCTAAAAAATTAATCAGAGTATTTTGAAAAAAAGTTTATTAAAATATTTTAGACAAGCATTCGGAATATCATAAAGTAAAAATTTTTACAAATTGTTTATTACAAAAAGACCAAAAAGATGACTCCTATTTTTCATCTTTGGACAAACTTTCAGATTTTTCATTCTTTTTTTCCTGATTTTTAGAAGAAATCTCTTTTTTAGGAGCCTGTGAAGACTCTGGTTTCATTTCATCTTTTTTTTTTCTGTTCCTCATTTTTAACAGCCTTTTGTCTTCTGCAAAAAACATTTAGTTTGTATCAACAACAGAACGTAAACAAAACTAATTTCCAAAAACTTAAACATAGCAAATGATTTTATAAATAATTACTGGTAAGATGCAGCCATAATTGCTCTGGCACTATCAGCCATTTTCCCACCTCAATCTATAAAAAAGACAGAAAACTAACTCTGAAAAATAACAAGTTATAATTATACTTAAAAAACTTCATCTAAATCAACATTCAAATATTCAAGCTCAAACAAAAACTAAATATATTGTAAACTTTTTCTGTCAAACATAAAATCACAAAACTCTTTTTTTAGACTTTTATATTCACTCAAGGATACAAACAAACAAGTTAATCTCAACTAGCAGTTCTAATTTTCTTAAATAGAAATGCAGAGCATGATACAGTTTCAAGAAAGTGAATTGAAGTTATATTTATACCTACAATTAAGCTGCATAATCGACTTTACATGGTTTAATTCTTAGGGGTTTATGTAAAATTATTTATGTAACTTAACTTCTACTTTTAATCAATTTTTTATTCAATTTAAAAAATAGTAATTTGTTGGAATTCTTGAAATACTTTTGTAAAGATTATGAGGAAAAACAAAGCAACATAGTATAATCATTTTATAAATGTTTTAATTCCTGCAACAAATTTAAAAATTTAATTATTCTAGAAATTTTTAGTGTTGATTTAAACTGCATTGGAACGTTGTCAAAAAGTATTTTCTTAAAAACTGTAGTCAGTTGAAAAATTATTTTTTAAACCAATTACTGAATAGTCTTTGAGATTTGCTTTATAAGTTTAGCAATATTTCAAATCTTATTAGAATATGATATGATTAAGTGTTTCCAAATACTACAATAATCGTTTAATAAAAAATTATGAGTTGTTTAAGAAAATATCTGACAGTTAATAAAAAGGTATTCATTTTGATTATACTAAAATCTTAGATTTTTGTATACTTTCTTTTTTTTCTGATTACAAAATAAACGTTTTGCATTTTTCTAAAATTTCTAAAGCAGATAAAACGATTATTTTAAAGTTTTCAAGTTATTATATATACTCTGTGTTCAGTGCTGAATATTAGGTTTCTTTCTGTCGTCGACCTGCTATCAGAAGAACTACGTTATCATCGACTCCATATAAGGTTTAGAATGAAGTAAGAAACTAGTCTATTGCTTTTTACCGTTTCACCTTAAGTTCTGCTTTGTGCTGAGTATTCAACTTTACTAATTTGTGAATGTTTTCACTGCAGGTTAGCTTGACGCCTTTAATGAGCCATTAAGCCTTATTATGCTTTACTAACCCGTAGCTCTGTATCTTTTTGAAACTGTAGTTCAATAAATATTAGCCAGGAGGGAACATTAACATATGTATGAAGTGTGGAGAAGGAAATACTACTATCTTAGAGCTTTTAGTAGCTTGTTATCCGCTACTTGCTTTGATATTTGTCATCAAACATCAGCGTAGCCTTGATTATAAAGAAACTTTTGCCTGTCTTTTGCTGGGGTCTATAATATCTCCCGGTTTTTTCATCGTGAAAAAGTTTTCTGCAAGGACTAAACGATTATAGTGAATTTTCATTTTAATTGTTTGCGATTCGTCGCTTTTATTTCTTCTCTTCCTGCATCTGTGATTTAACTGCTGAAAGATGGCAAAGTCGCGCGCGGTTAGCATCGTAATAACTTTTTAATCATCAGCTGTTAGTTCAGCTTGTTTGTTTATATGGAGTAACCCGTGTTGCAGGATTGTATACTTTTTTTACTGAGTACGTCCACAGTAACTCCGTGGCAACCTGCCGGTAGCAGTCTTCTAAAGCGGGTCGGTGTGATCTTATTTAATACCAGGAAACCTTTCACTTATCCTGTATCTTACGTCAGCGTTGAAGCCACGCTTTGGTCAAGTTCCGACTCGATAAAACTTTGCCAGATAATTTACTTCTTGGTGTTTATTTGTGACTTGCCTTGGTGTTGAACTGTATCTCGTTTGACGAATTTTATGCCGCAATTAAATGTGATAAAAATATCAAATGTTGTTGTTGTATTATCAAAAATAATAACTTCAAGATGCTATGTGTACTTTCAGTTGTATCATATCACAGTTTTGATAAGCAAGCTCTTGTAGCTCACTTGGTTAACTTTATCACATTTGAGTTTTATCAAAAACTTTTTCAGCCTGTATTTTTAGGATAAAAACTTTGATTACAAAAAATAACAAATTACTTTCAATATATGGACTCAGTTGATATGGACTAATTGGAAATAACTCTTGTTGGGGTTTTCCCCGCGTAGGGTGTTTTGAATCTCCATGAACAAATAAGCGGCGAATTTTATTGCTTTTATTGTTGTGATAAGTTACTAATAAGTGTTTTTTATAAATGAATTCTGTTTGGCTTAAAAGAATATTTTCTAACTAAAGCTAAGTATTTGGGATATATTTTCAATGGTTATGTATTAGTTCTGATTTGTTGCTTGTAAAAATATATTCTTTTTATTATTCAAAGTGAAAAATGAAGCTGATATTTTTGCTAAACTTTTGTTTTTATGTGGTTCTTGGTAAACAACCGAATATAATATTAATTATCGCTGATGACTTAGGTTATAATGATGTTGGTTATCATAATCCAAATATAATCACGCCTAATATAGACAAGGTAATTAAATAATTGTATAGGTAGGAATATTTCAGTTTAATCTTCTTATAGTTGGATTTTAGCTAATATAACTTTTCAGTTAGCAAATAATGGAGTAAAACTGGAAAATTATTATGTCCAGCCGATTTGTACACCAACTAGAAGCCAGTTACTAACAGGAAGATATCAGGTTAGGCTTTGAAACAAATGATAAATAATTGCTTTGCTTATTAGTAGAGTCTTAATTGAAAATTGTTTATTGGATACTAAAAACTTTGAATGAATCATTTTGTATATTTTTCTAAACTCTTGTTGAATAACCAACTACTTTGGAATAAATAAAAAAGAAATAAATCACAAAAACAACTTTTCTGATTTTGTTTTTTAAGTTTACTTCCATAACTTTTACTTCTTCTCAAGCAACTACAAGCTTTTGTAACTTTTAGATCTTTTACCGCTGTATTTGAAGAAGATACTTTCCGCGCTTGTTAAGTGGCCATATAGCTTCATATCGTGTCCCTGACAACAAGATGAGCTTCAAACTCGCTTTTTTTTTCACAGCATCACTAGCATCAAATATTTGCCCTAAAATGTTTCTATTTCTCAACCATCTAACAAACTATTTTTTGAAATCAGATTAGAACTGGACTTCAACACAGCGTTCTATTTGCAAATCAACCTCATTGTATTCCATTAGATGAAGTTCTGCTTCCACAAAAGCTAAAAGAAGTTGGTTACAGAACTCATCTTGTCGGAAAATGGCATCTTGGCTTTTACAAGAAAGAATGTCTACCTACAAGACGCGGTTTTGACTCTTTTTTTGGTGATTTGAATCTGTTGTTTCTTGTTTCCATGGTTTCTACAAACTAATTGATTCCAACTTTTGAAGGTTACTACTGTGGTGCAGAAGACTACTACAAGAAGATACAAAATGGATATTGTGGGACTACCCACAAACAATTTACTGGTTTCGATTTTCATGAAAACGAAAATCCATTTTATGATAATTCTACTTATTCTACTTATCTCTATAAACAGAAAGCCGTTGACGTTATCCAAAAACATGATGTTGAGAAGGTTTTTCTATCTAATGTCACCATTTCTTTTTAACAGTTTTGTTTTCAGCCTTTATTTCTTTATTTGCCGTTTCAATCAGCCCATTTCCCACTAGAGGCTCCTGACGAATATTTGAAGCTGTATCCGAATATCACCAACAAAAAACGAAGATATTTTTCTGCCATGGTTACGGCGATGGATGACGCCATCGGTAAAGTGGTGGAAACTTTACAAGATAAGAAGATGTGGGAAAATACTCTGTTGGTGTTTTCTACAGGTTGGTTCTGAGGTTTTTGCTGATTAAATCAACTTGTGGTTTCAGATAATGGAGGACAAACTTTATTTGGAGGAAACAATTTTCCTTTGCGTGGAAGAAAAGCAAGTCTTTGGGAAGGAGGAATCAGAGCTGTTGGTTTTGCTCATGGAGTTGGAATTTCAGGATCAAATCGATCTTCTAAAGGTTCTCTTGTCACGATTTTTCTTTCCTTATAACGATTATAACAGAATATATATAAACTTTATAATTTCATAATTTAGTTATACCTCTTTTAAAATTCTGTTTTTTTATCTTGATGTTATATCTAACGGTTTCTTCGATTATTTTGTTTATATTTACTTCTGTAGTGTTCCTATTACTTTTATATTAAGCTAACCTGTGTTAGATAAACACTTTTTATTATCTCTCCTTGTTCGCTATAAGACCTATATACTTCGTTCTGTGCAGCCATGCGTTGAATAAGATAAACAAATTACAAATTAAATTGTCTTACCACGAGACTTTTCTTTATAATAATTGTAACAAAATATTTATTAAAATTTAAAGATTCGATTTTTAATCTCTTTTAAAATGTTGTTTTGATTTTCTTCAAACTTTCAATTTTTAGAACTACTTCATGTATCAGATTGGTTTCCAACTTTCATACATGTTGCTGGTGCTAATTTAAATGGAACTAAACCATTGGATGGAATAAATGCTTGGCCGATACTATCAGATCCCAAAAGTTCATCTTCTCGTCATGAAATCCTTCATAATATTGACCCAATGTTTACGAGACCATACGACCCTCAACCCAACCTCTTACCCTATCCAAATCGTCATAATGTAAATACAACAACCGGACACTCAGCTATCAGAGTTGGTCAATGGAAACTGTTCACTGGTGACCCAGGTGAATTGTTGACAATTAAAAGTTGATTTGAAACTATCTTTGTTGTTATTAGGACATAGTGAAATCACTCCAGTGCCCACAAAAGATGAAGAAAGAGTTGATGAGAAGATACAGGGACCTCAACCGAGCGTGCGGCTGTATCATATCGAATCCGATCCTTCTGAGAAAGTCGATCTTACAGAATATTTTCCTAAAATTGTTGATCAACTCTTAGAAAAGATAGCTGCTTATAATCACTCTGCAGTTGCTGTAAACTTCCCGCCATGTGATCCTCTATCAGACCCCAGTCTCAGGAATGGTGTCTGGGAACCCTGGAAAGAATAAATGTTTAGAAAAATAATTTCTCTCAGATGATTTTTCACTAATTTCTTCCAGTCTCTTTTTCTTATCTTTTTAATAATTTGTCATCTAATATTCTGTCTGTCTTCGTCTTTACAGCATTTTTATGAACAACTTAAAAAGTTTTGTCATCAACATTTTAACGAAGATCTTATTAAAAGCAAATGATATTTCAATAAAAAATAATTAAATATGATTTATTTGATATTTTTCTAGTGAAATTTCATCAATATCTTCAGGAATAAATCTACAGATTTGCAAATCACTAACAATTTTCGTTTCAATTATCTGATTTTAAAATATATTTTTTGTCAACATGTCTGAAGCAATTTTTTAAACTTCCAATTTCCAAACTGGAATATTTTAATGAGATTTAATCTAATTATAGAGATGAATAGATATTTAAGTTGCTAATTTGGTCAGGATCTGTATTTTGAAATATACCAGTCTAATGAACAAATTGTAAAATTCAAGATATATAAGAACCTTCATTCTGATATTTTATTGCTGAAAATTTATCAATTTTGAAGTCATCTCTGTTTACTTCCCAACCAATTTTCTATTTATTTCTCAGCTAGTAAAAGTTAATTTGTAAAACAACAAATTTCAAATTTGCGTCTAAAATATAAATAAGTTTTGAATCTGCAACTAAATCATCTCTAAGTAAACATTTTTATGATATATAAAAAACTGAATTTAATATTTATTTAAACAAATCAACTTTCTATAAAAAGTTTTTTTACAAATTTTTTTGAAGACTCAGAATTTATTCCACAAATTTTTCTAAAATTTTCAAAATAATTTCAGAATTAGAATGTCTTTATTGAATCAAGAAAATAGATTTATTCATCATCATCTTCATCTTCTTGAAGAGCCTTCATTGCATGAATTTTTGGTTCCAGATATTTATAAGATCTCTACAAGAAAAAAAAAAGATTTAAATCCAAAAAAGTGAAAATTATTAAATTCATTTTTTAATAAAAAAGAAAAGAAGGCTTTTAATAAAACTGCCTTCAATAAAAACAAAAAAAGTAAATAAAAACAAAAAAATGTAATAAAAATGTATGTAATAAATAATAATTATTAATTTTAAACTAAATCTTTATTATGTTTTAAATGAATAATGATTCAAAATATAGATTATTATAAATGATATTTTTTAATTCAGAAGTTTATATAGCTACTTATCAAATAAATCACTTTTTAAAGAGAATCTAAACTTGCCAAAAAGTTATATTTATAAATGGCATTAATTTAAATCTATATATAATCTGAACTTTTTCAATAAATGGTAATTAATAATAAACTAAGAAATAACATTATAAAAACTAATAATAAATGCTTAACATAAAATATTTGATTTATTTCAATTCTAAAATAATATATTTTGAGAATAAAAATTTATTGAATATTATACATTAAAAAATAATAATATTTATAAATTAAGAGAAATATCTCCAAATCATTACAATTAACTTACATAACTTATTAAAATATATTTATTATTAAACTAAAATAATGATATAAAAGATCAAACATATCACCCCATGGTTGAGGACATCAAAAAACAGATATCTTGTTCCGTTATTGAAAGCATAATCGAAAAATAATCCTCCAGCGATAATTGACGCAATAAAAGTCGAATTTCTTTTAAATAATGGATGTAAAAGTGAAAAAACTTTCATTTTTATAAATAATAACTTTAACCAGGGTTTGAGTAGCTACTAAAATTTATCGGAGTTTTGTTGAAGGTTACAAACATGCAATATAAAAAATCTGGCGTTTTTTTACAATATTTACTATTTAATTATTTTCAAAGTTTTAAAAGCTTAAACTAAAAAAAAAGTTTCATACCTTATCCCTGATTATACATTTATACATATTTTTAAATTAAAATTTAAAACTAATGTATCAATATATAATTATGTTTTATAAAATACCTTTTCAGGTTCTACATTGAATAAAAATGATGAAATTTTAACTTTTTTAAACTAAAGTTCTCTAAAGTGATAACGGTTAAAACATACAAGTAAATCTGTAAAGAGAAAAAGCAATCATCAACGTTTTTTAACGTTTAATTAAATTAAGCTTAGTTTGCTTGCTTAAATCTCTGCTTAATTCTGATCTAATTTCCACTTTTACTCACAAGCGAATCATATTAACTTAAGTATTCAATATATATTTATTGTTTTATATTTTTCTTAAAAAGTCCTTTTGAAGATTCTTTTTAATACAGTTATTATTTAAACCATAACGTAGACTCAGTGCTATGCTTTATTTACTATTCTTATTTACCACTTGACTGTAAATGACAAACTATAAAGCGCTTGTAGCAACACAAAACAATATGAAAGGTAATGAAAAAGTTTATAATGATCAATGTAGAAAAGAAAATAGAAAAGTAAAAGTAAATACAAGTTATGAGTCAAAATTATAATAAAATTTGTCTTTAATATTGTGGATTGCAGTGAGCATAGATAACAAAATCAACCTACAGATTTGACTTCTTTGCTTAAAGACTAATATTTGTAGATTCGTTGTATTTAGTGAAGACCTTTTAAAAGCTTATAATGAAAAGTTCTGCTTTTTCAAGATCACTGAGATACAAATTTTTATTTTTATCAGGAAGTTTTATAGTTTGCCTTATACAAATTTTTGACTTTAGATATTTTGAAATATATTTTAATATAAACTTTTTTGTTTTTGCTCAAATTGTTCTTTTATTTTCACAGAGCTTCAAGTTAAACTATTTATATTTTGCTTTTTAATTATTCAGTTCAGTTTTTAAACTTTTAAATTTCGTTTTAATTCATTTTAACAATTTTTGAATTAAATTTTCTTTAAATATAATTTTTTAACTTAGAAATGTAACTATTAACATTTGTTAAAGATATTTAACTTTTAGATTCAACTTTAATATTTTTGCACAATTTAGTTTTATTTAAACACAAATTTTATTGAAAAAAATGGTTTTATATTTCTTTCTTTATTAATTGTATTATTATTAAACAAAGTTTTTATTTATTTAAAGAATAACTTTTTGCTATGAAATTTTTTTTCTTATTTTAATAAATTAATTTTTTACAGGTATTTAAATCAATTTTTTTTATCAAAATGAATTCTTTTGGAGAAAGTGAAAAGGATTTGAAATTAAGAGAAGAAAAAAGAATAAAACAAAATAAGATTTCAGTTTTGATGGGTCAATACATGTTGCGTGGTTACAGAATGTTAAATGAACTTTGTGAAGTTTGTAAAACGATTCTGCTTCAAGATAAATCTGGAAATTTTTATTGTGTTTCATGCAAAGATCTTGGTGGAAATGATAACTCAAAGACTGAATCTGTTAAACAGATTGCGAAAGATGAAAAAGATGTTCATGAGAAAATCCCCAAAGATGAGCATGTCGTTGGAGATCAAAAAGACTCTAATGAGAAAATCCCTGAAGATCAACCTGTTTTTGTGGAGGAAATATGTTTGAAAAGATGTGTGAATTATGTAAATTCAGTTTTATTTAATGCTGGATCAGGAAGAAATACTTCTGAAAACTTGAAGT
This sequence comes from Pegea sp. RAD2-039, assembly GCA_034620365.1. NCBI lineage: Eukaryota > Metazoa > Chordata > Thaliacea > Salpida > Salpidae > Pegea > Pegea sp. RAD2-039. The sequence continues at coordinate 9,887 of JAQGEQ010000038.1, forward strand.
TGATTCATTCTTGCTGTGAAGTTCTCAAGGATTTAAAATCAATTTCTTCTGAAATTTTTATTCAAAAGTAATTTTTTTTTGATTTGTAATAAACGTTTCTTGTGAATAAAAAAAAGAACATATTTTTTGATGGATTTATTTTTAGAAGAAAGCTTCTTTTGTAGATTAACATTTGTCTAAAAACTGTTTTTATTTATTAATAAAATGAATTTTGAAATACTAAGAAATGTTTTTAAGACTCAGCTGATTCAAATTTGATTTCTTCATTTTGTGAATTATATTAGTAGGAAAACTTTTAAGGTTTAAATAAATTAGAAAATAAATAAAGAAAAAATTCTCAAAATAATTTCTACAAAATTTTATTTTCAAAAATTAACAATTTTTTCACTTTAAATAATTTCTAACAAATCACGAAACTCAAAAATAAAAAAAAAATTTTTGAGTCACAAATAACGAGGAATTGAGATTTGAACATCTTCATCAGCAGCTTCAACTCTCTTTCGACAGAAGGGACATTTCCGCTTCTGAAGAGCTACAAGCTCAAAATCATCTGCATGAAACATCTAAAAGATGAAGAGCATTTAAATGATGATGACGTCATCAGCAATGACGTCACTAACTCGAAAACACGAATCGCACATAGCAACAGCAACCTCAGCGACCAGATTTCGATAAAATTGAAATCGGAGAGGTTTCGGCCAACGTCGAACCAAAACCTGATCACGTGACAAGCGTCGAAGTAGATCACGTGATGCTACCACCGGCTCGAAGTCGCTACTGGGCTGTAAACAGCTATATGACGTCATTGAATCGATGAAATAAATCCTACGTCATAAGTGACGAGTCCTGAGTCAAATGGATCTTTGATGACGTCATCATCTAATTTGAGTGATTGCGTCATTGAATCTCGGTATTCAATTGTTGATGACGTCATCGAAGATGCTTCAATCAATCGACAAGCTTCTTCATCTGTGACGTCATCAGGAAGTGAGAATTCGACGAGCGGAAGTACTTCTACAATTTAAAAGTCAGTGACTTCATCAACGCGTGTATGACGTCATCACCGAACGACGAGAAGGAGTGAATGTAAGGTTGACGACAATTAACGCATTGAGGTCCTTGGGGATTAACTGGAGGATTCGTTGTTGAGCATCGATAACATAATGGCAAAAGTTCCTGTCACACACAAACATACTTCACTACTGATGACGTCACGTATGATGACGTCACCTCAGCATCATGGAAAGGTTGTGATCTGATAAGAATAGATCCGACATCAATGAGATTTTGAAATCGGAGAGGTAATTTCAGGGATTGTAATTTATCATATGCAAATCTGGCCACTTTATAAGCTCCTAAATGTTTACTTTGCTTCGCTAGAGTCCATAAAGTTGCTCTGCATCAAAGATGATGTCATTACTAGAGCAGATGACGTCATTACTAGACAAGTGACATCATGCTAACACTTTAGAAATGCCGCGTGGAGTTTGTGACTTTTGAGTTGAATGAACGAGAAATCTTGAAAGATTAAAAAGTGCTTCGGGAAGATGTGACGTGAAAGGTTCATCCTACAGAAAATTACGTCACCAGCTACGTCATCAATAACTACGTCATCAACTTACCGCATATCTCTGAATTGAATGATATACGTAATAAATTTCTGCCAATTTTTGAAATTTGTGAAATTTCTTCAGCATGTCTTCTGAATCTAAATTAAAATATTTAGTTAACAACCAATCACCTAGCAACCAATCCCTTAACAACTAATCACCTAGCAACCACTCACCTTCATTAGCAGCTAGATCTAAACATTGCATCGATAACAACCAGTAATAATAACCAGCGTCATCAAACCGACTTTCATTTACCGCATTTTCAGTTAATTGTTCTAAGACTTGTAAAGCTTCATTAATCTTTCCCGCCTCATGAAACGCTGTAAATGATGACGTCAGAGCGATGATGACATCACACAGACGATAACAAACCTTTTTGAGCTTCTTCAAAATTATCATTTTCAGCTAACCAATTAGCATATGGGAAATAAACCTGATTTTTAAATTCAGGGAAATTTTGAATCAACGAAAAAGCCTAAAAAATAAAGAAGTTCGAAATTGAAGGAAATATGCAAATTAATCACTTCTTCCCAATTATTGGTTTCTACATGTAACTGGATGATTGACTCTTTATCACCAAGCTTGTTGTAGACTTCAATACAATAAGCAAATTGCTTCAAACGTTTTAAGTGGTCAGCGCATTTGATCAAAGTGGTCCGGTTCGCCTTGTCCAATTTCCGTGCCACTGACATCAACCTGGTGAAGATGACGTCATTACATCGATGCTTATGACGTCATCACACTTACATATCCGACCAGTTATGCTGGGCAATTATTTCAAGAGCTTTTTCATATTCACCGACAGATAAGAACATTTTGGCGGCTTCTTTGGGTTCATTTGTGTTTTCAGCCCACTTTGCTTGCTTAGCAACCAATTGTTTATGTTCGTGAGGATTTGTTGATTCGACAAACTCCTATAGAAGTGATGACGTCACGATTTGATCGCGATTCAATCTCTTAACTACCTTTGCAAGTTGAAACATCCGCAGATCAGTAAACATTTCCACAGCTAGTTGAGATTTACCAATTTTCCGATATAAATTTGCTGCTTGATTAAATCGACTTTTATACGCATTAATTTCAGCTAGAAATAATTCCAAATTATTTTCACCGCGTTTTTGTCGCTCCTAGCAACCAAGAAAAACTGATTTTTTAGTCAATCAAAGATTTGTTTACCTCAATATTCTGAATCAGTTCTAAATATCGCAAATTTCGAGTTCTTGTAAAAGCTTTTCTCGCCACTTCAAAATCTAAACCTTCTAAAGCCTTATGAGCAAGTTCATTCCAATTTCCATCTGTCACTCCCAAGCAAGCGATCTTATAAGCTTCACTGCAGACACATCCTCATATTCAAATGATATTCAAATGATACACAAATACCTGAATAGTTGTCGATCTAGATACTGGTTCATCGGTGCCGACTGAGGAACATCTACAGCTTTCATAGAATGAAGTTGTAAGCAGAAGATCCTAGACCCACAATAACCAACAACAAAACCATTCATTCGTCGTTGATGAGATGGAAAATTACCAGCTTTGATGTTTAAATATCCTTTATCAGAATAACACAACATTTGCTCGTTTTGAGTGTTCCAAGCAACGCTGGTCGCGTTCAACTCTTCAAATAGTAGTTCTTTTGTTGAAATATCGAAAACTAAACAAGTTGAGTTGTCGTTGATGATGGCCAACTTCTTTCTAGTCATGCTCAGATCCAAACACCGAATCGGACTATTAATTTTCAACAATTCAATCGGAAATGGATTATCAACAAATATTTGAAGAACCTGAAAAAGACAAGTAAAAATGGGTGACTAGGGCTTGTGGGAACAGGGGCACCTGTCCATTTTTTAGCCCCAGAAGAAGACCTTCTCGTTTTGGAGGCCCACCAATTATTTTGATGTATCTGATGTTAGCTTCCAGATCCCATTCACGTTCTTTCACTCCTTCCATCGATAAACAAATCAATTTGTTTTCCTGTAAATATGACGTCATCACTCGTGACTTGTTGATGACGTCATTACTTGACATAAGATGAGATTATGAGAGCAGACAACCAGTAGATTGCATTGAAAATCTCGAATAATTCGATTTATTTGTTTGTAGGAAGTTTTTGTGTCGTCTGTCATTAACTGATAGATTACGATTCGATCAGATAATTGCACCTAAACATTCGGATCTCAAAATAATTTTGGCGGGATTTGTGAAATTAAGTTACCGCCAACTTATCTTTATACACCGAGATCTTGCGCACAAGGTCGCCACATCGAATACGAAACGCGTTTTCGTCAGCATCTTCATAAACTTCATTCAAACGCTGAACAACTACCTCTGTAAGTTTGTCTCGGTAAGCATAACAATCTTGATAAAGACCATGTACAGTTGAAAAAGAAACTGTACACAATGATACAAGTCCATCTTGATGTCCCACTGCCTACAAGTACAAAAAGAGAGGTGGTCACGTGTTGAAAGGTGGTCACGTTTTGAAAAGTGGTCACGTGTCAAAAAGTGGTCTAGTGGTTTTTCTTAACTTACCACTAAATTCGAATCGAACTTGGAAGCCGATGACCAAACCCAGCCTCGTTCCGCATCACTAATTACACCTAACATTACACCATCGCGAGAATAAAGTTGTAAAAGTCCATTAGAGCCACCAATCAACAAATATTTGCCACTATCATAATACTGCAGCGTAATTGGATCAAAATCAAGCTTGACATCCTTTCCAATCTGCTTTCCGTTTAAATGATAGAATGACAATTGCTGATTCCAATCAGCTATTGTTAGTATATCGTCAGGGTCATTTCTGTAAAACAGAAGTTACAAGATGTAGATATGAAGGTAAAGATGATGAACTTGTTAGGATTCCAACGTAGACACCAAATAGGAGAACTACATCTTTCAATTTTCACTTTTTCTTCGCCAGTTTTATCTTGAATGCAAACCAATCCTGAATAGAAACCCAAAGCAAAGTATAAACCATCATTTGTCCAGCTGGAAGAGAAGTAGTGATAAAGATCAAGAAGTGATGAAGATCAGGAAGTGATGAAGATCAGGAAGTGATGAAGATCTACCTGCAACTAGTGATTCTGTGAGGAACTTTTTGTTTGTTAACTGATTTCTGTTCAGGGGTCCAAAGACCTTTGAAAGAAAATAATTTGATGAAAATCTGTCATCTTCAAAATCAAAATTACCATAATCTGAAATTGCGCAAGATACCAGTTGATGGGAAACAGGACTATATGCTAAACATTGAATAGGATCATTGTGTCTAAAAGCATAATTTCAATTAAGATAGAAAGTTACAAATTCATCAAATAAAAGTTACTGACGTAAATTTCAAAATTCCTTTCAATTTATCAGTCCAAACAATTACAGCTTTATCCGCAGATCCAGAAGCAAATCTTTTACCTGGTTTATAATCAAACTTCAAAAAAGACTTTTAAATTATCAAATTTTCAAACCATCTCTTGAATATGAAACACAAAAAACATTTTCTTTGTGTCCTTTCAAAGATTGAATTAGTTTTCCATCGCTAGGATTGTAGACAAGAATTTTTGTGCCAACAGCAACAAGTAACTCTGTTCCATCAGGCTTGAAAGCCACGTCATAAACACTAAAAACAAAATTTCATTTCAAAATCTCACATTTTTTAAGAGACCAAATTTGATCTAGTAATAATCTAGTAATATAATAATTTCAAATACCATTGACCAACATCTTGCTTATCATTAATAACCTCACTCCACAGATTTATTGAACGCATTTTATAAATCAATCTAAGTATAATTTATTAAATAGCATCCAAAAAAAATCTATATAAAGTCTAACAAAATATCAGATATATAAAGTCAAACAAAGCTAAACGATTTTAATTTATTTAATTTTATTATTAAATAATATTAGAATCCAAAATTTAAATTTTTAATAATTAGATAATTTAAATGAAAATTTTACAATATAAATAAATCAAACTTTTGTCATAATCAAGTTAAAATTATTTAGATAAAAACTCAGTTTTCTGTAAATTTATTAAATTTAATCAAATTGAAATTATCTTTAAACTGATTAATTAGTTTTTATTGTAGTTTTACAAAAATATTGATATAAACTTTGATTAATTCAAAAAATAAAGTAATTTTCATATGATTTTAAATAAACTAATTTCTTAATTTTGTTAAAGATTTTCTCTAACCAAAAATACTTGGATTTGGTATGAATCAGTCAAGCGTAAAAGTTAACAAAAACTTTATTTTCTAATAATAATGTTAGTTTTTTATACTAAATACTGAAAATTAAAAAAAATATTATTTTTGTTGAATTTATTTTAAGCTTTTGAATACCATTTAATATCGTTTAATAACTAAAAAGAGCATTACAAAGCTCATTTTTAATCAAACTTAACCGCTAGAATTAATATAAAAACAAAAACTTTTCTTAGTTTTACAACAGTTGAATTTTTATTTCAAATTTTGTTTATCAAAACATTTTAGAAAATTTTGTTCTAATTTTTAAGTTGTTTAATTCTATTTATTGAAAAATATTTTTAAGTTTGTTAAAATTTATATTTTTTATTATATTTATTGTGATTATAAAAAAAATTAAATTAAGTTTAGCTAATTTTTAAAAAATAATTTAATTTATGATTTTAAAAGTTTGAATTAAAAGAATTTTTAGTTTAATCACAAAAATTAAAAACATAATTTTTTGATGAGATCATTAAATGCATAAAAATAACATTATCTTTTAAGTTTTATCTTTTTCTAGTTTATTTTTGTGTGTGTGTTTGTTTTTGTAATGGAGGAAACAACAAACAATTCTTTGATTGAAGTAAAAAAGAAAAATTATGAGATAAGAAAAATTGAAACTGCAAAAAAATCAGAATTATTATCAGTTGCAAAAGCTATGCATAAAGAAAAGTTTTCAAGTAGAGTTCAAAAGTTATTCTCACCTGAAACAGAAGCTGCTCAAAAAGCTCTTCAAACTGGGATTTATATAGGATGGAGAATTCCAGATCAAAAATGGGATTGTATAAGAGTTAATGAGAAATCAATTTGTTTCTGTGGACATAAACTTTATGAACATAGACCTTATGAGAAAAAGGATTCTAAAATTAGTTGTATGGAGTCAAACTGTAGCTGCAAAAGATTCAGATTTATTCCTTCTCGTCCAGAGGATATTGGTGAATTCTGGCTTTTAAAACGTCCATCATTTGATGTTTCAAAATGGAAAGTGAAATGCAGATGCAAGCATTCACATATAGAACATAAATCAACAGGCTTAATGAACTGTTTGATCAAATCTTGTAAATGTTCCCAATTTCAATCAAACTTTTTGTGTGCTGCTTGTGATAAGCATTGGGAAGAACATGATACTTTTTTTGATACAGAAAAAACTCGTCGAATTGAAGGTCTACCTTTCGGCAAAGATTATTTACCATTTGCAGAATTACCATCTTTGAGAAATATGGCATTAACTGGTGATGGTCAAAACTCATCAACTTATCATCAACTTGTTGGCTCAGAAGAGCAAATACCAAAAATTACTCTTTAAAATCCTCCTTATGTCCTCGTTTCACTGTGATTGGTTGAACTGTGATTGATTAAACTGTGATTGAAGTGCGCTTACACATAATATCTACTTGTCTATCTTCTCTTAATCACAAATTTTCTTTTACAGATGGCAGAAGTCCATATTATTGGTCAAATTGAAAGTGGTTTAGAATTCCCAAAGTCAAATTTGTTTTGTAAATGGGGAATACATGCTGGTGGTGCTTGGAGATTAATTGCTGGGGTTAAAGAAGGTCAAACTCACGTAGATAACCCTATACATGAAGAAGTTGCAAGCTGGTCACACCCTATAGATGTCCATTTTGCAACTAAAGGTATTCAAGGTTGGCCTCGTCTTCATCTACAAGTTTGGAATCAGGACATTCATGGTCGTAATCAACTGTTTGGTTACGGTTTTGTCCATATTCCAACATCACCTGGTCCTCATCTAGTTGAATGTATGACCTGGAAACCAGTTGGTAATTTCCAAGAAGAAATGCAAAGTTATTTTGTAGGTGGTTGTCCTCAATTAAGAAAATCTGATCTTGTTTACAGTGGGGTTGATCGATACAAGTTGTTTACGAAAGCGATGGGAAAAGTTATTATTCGATTGAATGTTATATTTCGTAACTTTGATAAATACGGCATTGAATGTTGAAAGAGTGCTCTCTAGCGGATGGGATTTGTTTATTAGACAATTTTCTGATTTTTTTGCATCTTAAAATATTTTTTTTTGTTTCAATTTGGATTTAATTTTATTAAATGTTTTTATTTAGAAAGTTTTGCAAATTATTTAATTGCAAAAATTATGAAATATAAAAATAATTTTTTTTGTTAGTTTTTTTTTAAACAAGTAGTTAAATAAACTTTTTGTTTTTGCAAAAAAACTTTTTACAAAAGAATTGAAAATTATAAATTTAGAAAATTATTTAAAATAAAAATTTTTAATTAAATAAAAAATGTTTTTTAAATAATTTAATTCAGTTTATTCACTGATATATCTTCAATAAGGGAAAAACTTTTGGTTTTAAATTTGAGATCCACAAATAAATCTGTTTGATTTTGAAAATTAGAAAGTCTTCAAATATTCATTAATAAATAAAATCGAAAATTGGATTTGATCAGTTTGTAAGGATGTTGCATCAGAAGTTAGGAGAAAATCTTTTTGAATTACTCCAACTTGTAAGTGTTATATAATATTTCAAAATTTTCTGATGTCAGTTCAAATATTATGTAAGATGTTAGAGACACGTGTAAAGAATTAGATTAAATGAGAGTTTATTGAAATACAAATGTAACTAATCTAAATTTACTGACTTCAAAATTTAAATTTCAAATTACATAAATTAATTCTCTAATTCTTTTTATACTTTTCTTGTTTCTAAACTTTTTAAAATTTCAGCTCAAATCAAAAAGTCAATTTTATAAAAATAATTTTTTTATTAAAATTATCGCGGATAAATTGTGAAAAATAAATAAAAATAAAATCTGATGACGTCACAAAGATTAGATGATAAGAACACGATTATGACCAGATCCACTGGAAGCGAGATGGTGATCTTCTATTTTAGATTGTAGCGCAGATCGAGTCAAACCCCAAAAAGTCTCTGGTTTCATGTCACTAGAGGTCGCTGTAAATTTCCAGCCCATATGGCGACTACAACCTCGACAATGACATACTGTCCACATATATCTACAAAATTAATAGTTACTACCTCTTCATAGCAATCACATGAGACGTGACCACTTAGCAACCACGTCACTACCTAGCAACAACAAGTAGTTACCCTGGAAACCAACTATCTTGTGATGAAGGTGAACCAGTGAGATATAAGCTGTGAGCCTTATGAAGCGTGAGGGTTTCGTGAACAACCCCTCCTGGGTTCACATAGGCAGCCATTGGACCACTTGCTGACATACAGAAGACGTCTTTTCGATGCGCTATTAGTCGCGAACAATTTGAACAATTCAACGTCAACCACTGAAAGAAATGGCGTTGATGAAGTCATAGATGTGTTACGTCATCGCTTACTTTGGTTAGAATGCTGAGAAGACATCGAAGTCTTTGTTGAGCTGATTGAAGTTTTAAAAGTCTGAGTTTAAGATCATTTGAAAGAGGAAGCCTCGCTAAGATGAAGAATGAAAATTCTGTTGGATCCAAAGGACATTGATCTGGATGAAGTTGTTGTTGCCACTGTACTATTTGTTCAAATACTGCTACACGTAGATAGTGCTGAAAATGATGACGTCACTTGTTGGTGTTCAGTGAAGTGGGACGAATTATTTCCGGTTTGTAGAAGCGAACATTTTTAAATTGGAAAATTTATTTAGTTGAGAAGTAGAAAGATGATTTATAAAGTTATTTCTTTGGGACCTTTATATTCAGTTGATACTTTTAAAGGTAAAATTCATTGGCTAATTTTTATCACTTTCAAAATTCTTCTTCCGATTTGTTTTATTGTCACAAGTGATTCACAAATTTCAACAGATTTTGATTATCAAGCAAAAACCATCTACAAGGTTCGTTTTTATCTTCTTTTTTAAAATACTCTCTTGAAGTTACCTAGCAACCAATTATTAGATGGTTACTTAGCAACCAATTATTAAATGGTTACTTAGCAACCAACTATTAAAGTGTTACTTAGCAACCAACTATTAAATAGTTACTTAGCAACCAACTATTAAATGGTTACTTAGCAACCAACTAACAAATGGTTACTTAGCAACCAACTATTAAATTGTTACTTAGCAACCAACTATTAAATAATTACTTAGCAACCAACTATTAAATAGTTACTTAGCAACCAACTAACAAATGGTTACTTAGCAACCAACTATTAAATGGTTACTTAGCAACCAACTATTAAATAGTTACTTAGCAACCAACTATTAAATTGTTACTTAGCAACCAACTAACAAATGGTTACTTAGCAACCAACTATTAAATGGTTACTTAGCAACCAACTATTAAATAGTTACTTAGCAACCAACTATTAAATTGTTACTTAGCAACCAACTAACAAATGGTTACTTAGCAACCAACTATTAAATTGTTACTTAGCAACCAACTAACAAATGGTTACTTAGCAACCAACTAACAAATGGTTACTTGGCAACCAACTATTAAATGGTTACTTAGCAACCAACTATTAAATGGTCACTTGGCAACCAACTATTAAATAGTTACTTGGCAACCAACTATTAAATGGTCACTTAGCAACCAACTATTAAATTGTTACTTAGCAACCAACTATTAAATGGTTACTTAGCAACCAACTAACAAATGGTTACTTAGCAACCAACTAACAAATGGTTACTTAGCAACCAACTAACAAATGGTTACCTAGCAACCACTTAACATCAGCTTTTTCAGGATTATATTCACCAATGGTGTACTTTTCACAACCGAACAACTAAAATTACAAAGCCCTTTTTATCTAACATCACCAATTGGCTCGAACTATTTCTTAACTTATCAGGTTACCTTGACAACCAGTTAGTATTTGGTGATGACGTCATCATACGCAGAGATATCTCCCAAATTGAATGAACAAATGAAATTTGCAACAAACTTGATGGAAATTCCAGGAAGAGAAAAACATCGAAAGAAATTGGTGAAAATCAAATTAAAAATTCCTCATTTTTCGTCGAGCTGTTGTTGTAGCTACAGGTGACGTCATCACTTCTAATAACTTATAGTTTGACGTCATGAATCCAACAGGTGGAAAGTTGAACGAAGCGTCGAATGTTTGCACAGGCGTGAAGCGCGAAGTATTATGACGTCATCAACGATCGCTTTTCTGTTTCCTTTTCTTTTTACTTCAGCTGTAGGAGCTCTTTTACTACCTCTCAAGGTGACGTCATCATCACTAAGTTTGTGACGTCATCATTACTATGATCCCAGATTTGGGGAACTGACGACAGATGGGAATATGTCAGAAGCGCTTTGTTCTTTATCGCGGATATGACGTCATGGTTAATGATTATTAGTCATTGGATGCAAATCGAGATGATGACGTCACAATGTTCATATCTCTATGACAACTGTCTACCAAGGCTTTATTCATCACATGTAAGACACAATCACGCGTTTGTGACGTCATTACATTTGTTTATGACGTCATTTGTTGATTTAGGTAAGTTATTTGAAAATGACGTCATTTTCTCCTTGGTTCAGTAGCATTTGGGGAATGGTATGACGTCATCAAGCAAACTCACCGTATCGTATTGACGATATACCCAAGGCGGCCACGCAGTTGAGAAAGCTGCTCGTCTTGAAGTCATACTTCGCTGTTGATGACGTAATAACATTTGCGGCGCACGTGACTCCAAAAATTCATGTTGTTCATCTGTTAATATCATCATGTTAGTGACGTCACCATCATATCAGTGACGTCATCTACTCACCATTTAAGCCATCACTACAACCTGATCGTGATTGCGAACTTCTGGCGGTGATGACGTCATCATTTAAATCTGGTAATTTACGATCAGTGACGATACTTATAGTGGCTTGCAATGTTCTACAAAACACATGACGTCATCACCGATGTAGTGACGTCATCAGCAACTTACCCATCACCTTGGAGATGACGAGTGACAATTTCGAAGCGATGGCGCGCAATCGCGACAACTTGAACCATCTCATTTCGCGCCCACCATCGAATCTCAGCTGTACAACCAAAATTACTGATGACGTCATCATCATCGTCATCGACATCAAATCGTTGTGAACGTAGCGGTAAAAGAGCAAATGTCTTTGAAGCTGTCGTGAAGACGCGACGCATCAGTGTGACGTCACGTGCTTCGGTGAGACGAAGCGCGAAAGTTTGATTCGGAACTGGAAGAAAATCATCGATTGTCAGAAGTGGAAGTTGTTGACATCGTGAAGCTTCTTGATGAGTCAATCCGCTACATTCTTCCATCTCACCTAAATACTGAAAGATATGACGTCATTAGTGGACTTCATTAGGCGATGGTGACGTCATACGTACTGAATGTGACGTGGGCAGTGATTGATCATAAGTGACGTCATTAGTTCCTTCCGAATCATTATTGGAATCATCATTTGAATCTGAATCATGGAGTTCAGCAAGGAGACCCCTGCTTCGGATCGAGTTCCCGCGGATTCTGGATCATTAGTGAGATGAGATTATGCAAATGAGGAAGGGAATTACCCGTGGATGACTCGCGAAACTTGATTCATTAACATTTGGCGCTGAACATTTTGAAGTTGAATCATTTCTTCTTCTACTTGATGATCATTTCGATCAATTGAATCCTCAGAAGAGTCGGCTGATGAAGATCAGAAGAAGATGAGAAGAAGGTCAGATGAAGATGAGAAGATCAGAAGTTGATGAGAAGAAGATGAGAAGAAGGTCAGAAGAAGATGAGAAGAAGAAAGGACTTACTTTCATTATCATCGGGAATATTTGACGACATTTGAAACAATTTAATTTAATCTTTCAAAATATTTTCCCATTAAAAATTTCATTCATAAAATATTTCGTCAAATTATTTAAAAATTTAGCCACAAAATAAACAAAAAATTTATTTTAAAATGTAAATCTAAAAGTATTTATTTCAAATCTTATATAATAAGCTCAAAAAATGAAACTAAAAATAAATTTAGATTTCAGTTTATAATAATTCAGTTTATATAATTTCCACAAGTTACTTTGAAATCAAAATTATTTCAAATATTTAAAAAACTCTTATATAAAATTGAATTTAGAATGTCATTCACCAGAATTTTAATAAAAATTAAATAAATGAATTTTATAGTTTTGCAGATTTATAATCATAAAAATTAAATGAATAAAAAAAATAATGATAAATAATAAATTTTTTATATTTTGAATTTAATAAACAAAATATCTCTAAGACAACTTTATAAAATTTTCTTTTTGTTTATTCTTTGGTATAAAACTTGAAAATGAAAACAGAAAAAGAAAGAAAAAGTCTGAAGCTGATTGAATCTCAAAAACAATTTAAACTCAAAATAAAAAAATTCAAAAATTTGTTTGATAAATATAAACCAATAATAGAAAAAAATTTTTTTTAAACTTAAGATTTCGAAAAACATTTATTAAATACTTATGATGACGTCATCAACACAGACTGGTTAGGGGATTTTTTTAAATTTATTTAATTCAATTAAAGATACTTTTCGTAGAAAGTAAATTATTATTTAATTTATCTTTTAAATTTACGCCGAAAATAAGAAAAAAAACTCCTTGAAACTTTTTAGAATTTCATTTGACGAAATCCATCTAATTTAATGTGATGTAATTGAAACAAAGTGGAAATAAATAAAATCAAATTATTCGAAAAGTATTAAAAGATAATAAAATTTTATTTATTCAAAATTTATCAAAACTTGATTGGAAGTGCTTTGAGGTCTAAAAATAGTGCAAAAACTAACAAAAGAAACCAACGAAAGAAAAAAAGATTATATAAAATTTTAATTGACGAGATACAACAAAAAGGTTACAAAATTAAATTTCCTTCTTTCGTTTTAAGCTCGAAGATCAAAATTTCTTTCAATAATCTAACCTCATCTAATCTTTTTACTTTTTTTTTTGGTCTTTGTTGTCCGATTAATTTTTCGTATAGTGTAGCAGTTACCACACCCGCCTACCAAGAGGAAGGTCTCATGTTCAAGCCCAAGCGGGCACATATTTGCGACAAAATAAAGTCCATACAAAACCCGGGTGAAAGGACTTATTATTCTGTTTTATAACAACACTTCTAGGAGACGCAAAACTCTGAATTTTAAAACCGGAGTTGGAGCTTCGTAGACAGTTTTTCACTGAACTCAGTATCGTTGTGGCAGCTCCTGCGACGCCAGCTGGGCGTAGCTGCATCAGTCCGTCTGTTCTGATGCATACTTTGTTGGCGTGGAGAATAGAATCCTGCTGCATGGGCAACAAGTAGATTTCCATAACATCTGTCTCGGCATACATACATGACTATTCGCAGCCAAAACATACAAAAAGTTTTTTTTTGGAAAGCTTCTGTTTCTGCAACCAGACGAAAGTTCGCCATTTAAAGCAATTTTAGCTAAAAGATTATTTTTTATTCCGGAGATATGACCGACCCAACAAAGTCTGTATTTCTTGAGTGATTTTTTGAGCTCTCATCTCTAACATAAACAGTGACAAGGGATCATGTAAAGAGTGTTCGGGCAGCGTTGATAGAAAAAGTCAAGAAGTCTCAAATGACGGCCCTATAGGACCAAAGATTTAGATCCGAACAGGAGCATGTTCAGTTCCGTAGAAGTTATTTCTTTGTCTTGAGCTCTTTTTTACCCCAAATTATGAATACTATCATCAAATGATCTTATGGCAAGATACTTGAGCACATCATCTATGTGTTCTGCTGCTGTGACACTCTTAAAATCACAGTTCTTGATTAGAAACAGAAAAAAGTAACAAACTAAAAAAGGTTCCTTAGAGATTGGCTTCTGTTTCTCCGTATGTAGCAGATGACACGAAAAAATTTCAACTGGTTTCTTTACATAAAACCGTTCCAGAGTCGGTTCAGCGTATACATAAGTGTGACAGCTGTCAAAGTGCTGTTTCACTTCTATCGAAGCAGACAACTATTAAAACATCCAAACAAGTCTGGAATTAAACAATTTATTAATTTGTCTATCATTTCCATTTGATATGAACTTGCCCAGGATTTGGTTTTCAATTTATATGATTCTAATATACAAATATATTTCGAGGCTCTACATTTTAGAGTAAAAGCAAGTGAGTCCTCAACATTTGCTAGAAGCAAGTGAATCCTCAGCATTTGCTAGAAGCAAGTGAATCCTCAGCATTTGCTAGAAGCAAGTGATTCCTCAGCATTTGCTAGAAGCAAGTGAGTCTTCAGCATTTGCTAGAAGCAAGTGAATCCTCAGCATTTGCTAGAAGCAAGTGATTCCTCAGCATTTGCTAGAAGCAAGTGAGTCTTCAGCATTTGCTAGAAGCAAGTGAGTCCTCAGCATTTGCTAGAAGCAAGTGAGTCCTCAGCATTTGCTAGAAGCAAGTGAGTCCTCAGCATTTGCTAGAAGCAAGTGAGTCCTCAGCATTTGCTAGAAGCAAGTGAGTCTTCAGCATTTGCTAGAAGCAAGTGAGTCCTCAGCATTTGCTAGAAGCAAGTGAGTCTTCAGCATTTGCTAGAAGCAAGTGAGTCCTCAGCATTTGCTAGAAGCAAGTGAGTCCTCAGCATTTGCTAGAAGCAAGTGATTCCTCAGCATTTGCTAGAAGCAAGTGAGTCCTCAGCATTTGCTAGAAGCAAGTGAGTCCTCAGCATTTGCTAGAAGCAAGTGAGTCCTCAGCATTTGCTAGAGCATTTGCTAGAAGCAAGTGAGTCCTCAGCATTTGCTAGAAGCAAGTGAGTCCTCAGCATTTGCTAGAAGCAAGTGAGTCCTCAGCATTTGCTTGAAGCAAGTGAGTCCTCAGCATTTGCTAGAAGCAAGTGAGTCCTCAGCATTTGCTAGAAGCAAGTGAGTCCTCAGCATTTGCTAGAAGCAAGTGAGTCCTCAGCATTTGCTAGAAGCAAGTGAGTCTTCAGCATTTGCTAGAAGCAAGTGAGTCCTCAGCATTTGCTAGAAGCAAGTGAGTCCTCAGCATTTGCTAGAAGCAAGTGATCCTCAGCATTTGCTAGAAGCAAGTGATTCCTCAGCATTTGCTAGAAGCAAGTGAGTCCTCAGCATTTGCTAGCAAGCAGCATTTGCTAGAAGCAAGTGAGTCCTCAGCATTTGCTAGAAGCAAGTGAGTCCTCAGCATTTGCTAGAAGCAAGTGAGTCCTCAGCATTTAGCAAGTGAGTCCTCAGCATTTGCTAGAAGCAAGTGAGTCCTCAGCATTTGCTAGAAGCAAGTGAGTCCTCAGCATTTGCTAGAAGCAAGTGAGTCCTCAGCATTTGCTAGAAGCAAGTGAGTCCTCAGCATTTGCTAGAAGCAAGTGAGTCCTCAGCATTTGCTAGAAGCAAGTGAGTCCTCAGCATTTGCTAGAAGCAAGTGAGTCCTCAGCATTTGCTAGAAGCAAGTGAGTCCTCAGCATTTGCTAGAAGCAAGTGAGTCCTCAGCATTTGCTAGAAGCAAGTGAGTCCTCAGCATTTGCTAGAAGCAAGTGATTCCTCAGCATTTGCTAGAAGCAAGTGAGTCCTCAGCATTTTCTAGAAGCAAGTGAGTCCTCAGCATTTTCTAGAAGCAAGTGATTCCTCAGCATTTGCTAGAAGCAAGTGAGTCCTCAGCATTTGCTAGAAGCAAGTGAGTCCTCAGCATTTGCTAGAAGCAAGTGAGTCCTCAGCATTTGCTAGAAGCAAGTGAGTCCTCAGCATTTGCTAGAAGCAAGTGAGTCCTCAGCATTTGCTAGAAGCAAGTGAGTCCTCAGCATTTGCTAGAAGCAAGTGAGTCCTCAGCATTTGCTAGAAGCAAGTGAGTCCTCAGCATTTGCTGAGCAAGAAGCAAGTGAGTCCTCAGCATTTGCTAGAAGCAAGTGAGTCCTCAGCATTTGCTAGAAGCAAGTGAGTCCTCAGCATTTGCTAGAAGCAAGTGAGTCCTCAGCATTTGCCAGAAGCAAGTGATTCCTCAACATTTGCTAGAAGCAAGTGAGTCCTCAGCATTTGCTAGAAGCAAGTGAGTCCTCAGCATTTGCTAGAAGCAAGTGAGTCCTCAGCATTTGCTAGAAGCAAGTGAGTCCTCAGCATTTGCTAGAAGCAAGTGAGTCCTCAGCATTTGCTAGAAGCAAGTGAGTCCTCAGCATTTGCTAGAAGCAAGTGAGTCCTCAGCATTTGCTAGAAGCAAGTGAGTCCTCAGCATTTGCTAGAAGCAAGTGAGTCCTCAGCATTTGCTAGAAGCAAGTGAGTCCTCAGCATTTGCTAGAAGCAAGTGAGTCCTCAGCATTTGCTAGAAGCAAGTGAGTCTTCAACATTTGCTAGAAGCAAGTGAGTCCTCAGCATTTGCTAGAAGCAAGTGAGTTTTCAGCATTTGCTAGAAGCAAGTGAGTCCTCAGCATTTGCTAGAAGCAAGTGAGTCCTCAGCATTTGCTAGAAG
This sequence comes from Pegea sp. RAD2-039, assembly GCA_034620365.1. Lineage (NCBI taxonomy): Eukaryota > Metazoa > Chordata > Thaliacea > Salpida > Salpidae > Pegea > Pegea sp. RAD2-039. Next base: position 27,095 of record JAQGEQ010000038.1, read on the forward strand.
CAAGTGAGTCCTCAGCATTTGCTAGAAGCAAGTGAGTCCTCAGCATTTGCTAGAAGCAAGTGAGTCCTCAGCATTTGCTAGAAGCAAGTGAGTCTTCAACATTTGCTAGAAGCAAGTGAGTCCTCAGCATCTTTGATCACTAAGACTTGTTTCAAGATAAGTTTTCTTGACTTAGTTTGTTAGTTGAGGAGTTTTCACAAGTCAAGGTGCTAGATCAACTTATGAGGTTTGTTTACAAGAATCAAATCAGGTTAGTTGCTACTTTCATTAACATTTAGTCTTAGATAGAAAAATATTTTTATTATTTGATATTTTTCGTGACTTTTTAACGAAAATTTGATCTTTAAAATAAAGTAGATACATATTTATTATTTTGTTATTTATATTTTTTATATATTCAAGTTTGAGGTTTGCTTCTAGCCACTTTTGTCAAAGTAAATAAAATCTTTATTCTTAAAAGTTAGAAAAGTGTTTTTGAATACTTAAATCAGTTAACTCCCTGAAAAAGTTTTTTTGAAAAGTTTCCAACTTGCTTATCACAAAACTTCGCGATTCAAGTTGCTATGCCAACAATAGACCACGACTTGTCATAGCAGACAATATCATAAATAAATAATAATAAAAATAAATAAATATTCATGTTTCAAAGTCGACAATGCCGTTGCAAACAAATTTGAACTTATCAAAAAATCTTTTGAAGATTTCAATTTCGGTAAGATAGTTGCAAATTACATTTGAAAAGTTTTAAATTAGATTTAAATCACCAAAGTTGTTTGTAAATGACAAATTTAGAAAACTGAAACATGCAAATTTGTTTGCACTTTTTAGTTTAATTTCAAACAATTTTAATTTTTGATAACTTTTTTTCTTCGTTTTAAACTTTTTTTAAATCAGTTTGAAACAAAGAATTTTTTGGTACATCAAAAATGACGTCATCAAACGCTGTTTACATCATGAAGACGTGAGTCTTTGAACAATTAAAATTCTTAACCCTAAACGCTATTCAAAGGTTGGTTCTATTTTGGCGTTTTATAATTTCGTTACTTGAAAAAAATAAATTATAAAAAATGTTTTAAAATGAAGTTTAGATTTTGAATTTCAAAAATTTATTTCTTTTTAAACTGATAACAACATTAAACATCTGTTTGTCGTCTGCTAAAAATAATTTCAGATTTGTTTTCTACTTTTGCAGTTCTTCCATTTAACAACTTGCAATTAATTTTGAAGGTTACAAAAATTTATTTTCAATTGTTTCATATCTTCAGCTAGATCGTTCCGCTTCGCTGGTTTTCAGTCATCTATGAAGCTAAAAAGATAATTTTTTGAAAGTTGCAACAATTGTTGAAAATAAAAAATTTTAATTTTATGATTTAAAAAGCTGCAAAAGAATTGAAAATTTTGCTTTTAGCTAAAAAAGTTTATAATTTTAGACTTTTTTGGGCGAAAATGTAAAAGTAGAACAAAAAATGGAATTTGATATTTGGGGCTTTTTTCTTTTTCTCTCATTTTGTAATTTCTATTTAATTTTTTCAAATTCATTTTCAAATGAATTTAGAGTTCAAATTTTTTCTCGAAAAGTATTAATAAATTTGTTTTTAATTTTTTTATCATTCATCAAAAAGTTTGTTTTTAACTTTTTAAATTTATTGCAGTTAGAAAAGATTTATTTGAATTTTAGGGATGAACTTCAGGGTTTTGTTTCTCGTTTTTTTCGGTAAGTTTTTTCAATTTACACCAAATATTTTTATCATTTTATCCAAATATTTGCTGATTATCAAATTTTTGCTCAAAAACTTTCTAATAAAATATAAAAATTTCAATTTAGTTTTATTTGTCAATTAAATTTAACAAAATCAAATATTGGATTATTTACTTTTATATTTAACTTAATTTACATTAAAGAGAAACAACCAAAAATATTTAATTAATTTTTAAATTTATAAAAACTCATTTTTCTTCTTAAATAAAAATATTAAAAAATTTTTAAATTTCATTTTTGCATTTAAAATAGTTTTGAAAATGATTTGATAATTTCAATAAAAATTCTTAAATAAAGTCAATTTTGATAATTAATTTCAAATTTACATTTTGTGTTGACGGAAACTTTATAAAACACGAATTTTTGAACTTCAAATTAAATCGGATTTTTTCGAAATTATTTAAAAGAATTTTTAAGTTCGTCTTTCAACAAAATAAAAACTTTCAGTTTTAATTCAGCCCTAGTTAAAAACAAACATCAAAGTCACCTTAACTTGTAAAAACTCCTCGACTAACAAAACTTTGTGATACTTGCTTGCATAAAATGAATTTTTGAAGGATTTGCAAATTGTTTTGGTTTGGTTGTTGAAGATGGAAATGCTGCTGGTTTTTTCTGCGACAAATTTTCAGGTAAATTTAATTTCTTTAATTTTAGTTTTTTTATTTTTTTCAACTTGAAATATTTTTTAGAGAATTTCTCTTCTGTAAAATGGTATGTGCTAAGGTTCAACTCCTCTGAAAGATTAGATCTTCTCTACATCAATGAAAATTCGTCAGAAATATTCACCAATCAGACAAAATATCAAATTTTGATCAAAAACGAAAGCGGAATTATTGTCAGTTCAAATATTTCAAAAATTTCAAAAAAATTTCAAAAAAACTTTTTTAGGTTTCAAATCTTCAATTGACAGATGATAAAAGCGTATTCATTTGTGACGTCATCACTCCACTGACATCATACCAATCAAGAACAACTCTCAACGTTGTTGGTAAGTTAATGATGTAACTTTTAATTTTAATTATCTTTATTATTATTTTTTAATTTTTTTGTATCTTTGTTCAGCTTTAGCAAGATCGCCAGTAGCACTTCGTGGTGTGATGACGTCATCACCGACAATGAACAAGATTGGAGCTTGTACGAGCGGTTACGCGTTTCCAAAGCCTCAAATCACATTTTATAGAAGTGACGTCATCATAACATTACCAACTGATGACGTCATCATCGTGTTTTTACAGACGGAGTTGAAATAATTGAAAATGAACCGAAAGAATTTGCGGTTTTCGATGACGACAACATTAAGGTAAATGTGACGTCATCTACTGATGATGACGTAATCATCATGAAAGTTTAAAGGTCTCAGTGACAAAAGTGTTGATGATGGAAGTGATGACGTCATATCATAATTCAAATTTCACTTGTCGCGTGACAAGCGGACGTGATGAAGTCACTATCGATCGCGATTTATTGCTTGGAGTTCTTCGAGTAAATCGTAAGTTGATTACGTCACTGAGAATTTAATACTGATGACGTCATCATAGATCCAGTGACTGAAGTAAAGGTAATAGCTGAAGGTGGAAACCGCGAGTTTTATCGCGCTGGTGACGTCATCAACTTCCGTTGTGTTCATGATGGTTTTCCAAGCGCTGAAATTCTCAGGTTTGATGACGTCATCATCGCTTTATGACGTCATTTCAAATTGTTTAGCTTTGGACCTGATTATAGCACGAGTGATTCAATCAAAGTTTTCATGACGTCACAGCTCGATGGTAGTGACGTCACTTGCACTGTGGCTTCGAGTAGCGACTATCCTGTCTCAAATTCAATTCCAATTTCTGTTCGATGTTAGTTACGTCATGATGACATCATAAATACTAGCTGACGTCATTTCACAGATCTTGAAAATGTTCGCATCGTTGGTGATGACGTCATGACACTAAATACGTCATTAAAACTTTTATGTGAAGCAAATTCAAAACCAGAAGCTGTCTTCTGGTGGCTGAAAGATGGTGACGTCATCAGTAGTGGAGGTAAATGGTAACGTCATGATGATGGCTGCTACGATAATTGTTTACAGCTGAATTGTTGTTACGGGCAACTGATGACGTCATCGCTTCTGGTGTTTATCAATGTGTGGCTTCTAATTCCGAATTTGAAGCTTCAAGTAGAAGAAAACAAATTAGAACTATGACGTCATTAGTTGGTGGGTTGATGACGTCAGTAGCTTGTCACTTGATGACGTCATCTTTTCACAGTTGATTCTACAGTCTCACCAATGACGTCATCTTTGTCACGACAAATCGGTGATGATGTCACATTTAACTTAGATTCTGTGACGTCATCATTTGATGAGCTTACGTGGTACAAGTTGGTTGCTAAGCAACGAAAAATATTATTTACTTTGGATCTACAAAAACCGACCGAAATTTTTCGATTTGAAAACAAATTTCATCTCCATGACAACTTCTCGATAAGTGTATGACGTATGTTGTAAGGGATGTGATTGTTACGTCATCATCAACAGATCACCAACTTACTTCTGGAAGATTCTGGCGTTTATATTTGCGACCTTATCACGAATTCTGGAGCTTTTAAACAAGAATTTGACTTACAAGTTAAAGGTTTGTTGATTTTTGTAAATGATGACGTAACAAGTGATGAGGTCATAAGTGATGACGTCACTTGTTATAGGAATTATTGGAAATTGGAATGAACCTGAAGAATTAATTGAAGGAAATAATTTAACTTGTCAAGTCCAATCTTCAAAAGTTCCTCGATTTGATTGGACGAGAGAAGATGGACTTCTTGGAAGTCGAAGTTAGAAATCTTCTGATCTTTACCTTCATCTTGTGATCTTTATCTTTTGATGTTGATCTTCTGATCTTCATCTTCTGATCTTCATCTTCTAATCTTCATCTTCTGATCTTCATCTTCTGATCTTCATCTTCTAATCTTCATCTTCTGATCTTCATCTTCTGATCTTCATCTTCTGATCTTCATCTTCTGATCTTCATCTTCTGATCTTCATCTTCTGATCTTTATCTTCATCTTGTGATCTTTATCTTTTGATCTTGATCTTCTGATCTTCTTCATCTGATCTTCATTTGCAGAAATAGATGAAAAGACAATTTTGAAGATCTCTAGTTTCAGAGAAGATTTTATCTTCTCACAGACTCTTTTTATTCAAGATATGAATAAAGATTTTTCATTGGGAGCAATCCTCAGATGTTCCGTTTCAATTTCAGATGAAGAAAAAACTGAAAAGAAGTTTTTTTTGAAGCCAAAAAGTTTCAAAAACTTCAAAATTTTCGAATTTTTCAATTTCTCAATTTTTAGTTTCGATGACAACTTCAACGACGCCATCACCTGTGACGTCACAAACATCAAGATCTCAGCAAACAAGCCAAACTATGACAAGAGTCACAACTACGATAAATGATGACGTCACGACTACGATAAATGATGACGTCACGACTATGACAAATGATGACGTCACGACTACGATAAAAGATGACGTCACGACTATGATAAATGATGACGTCACGACTGCGATAAATGATGACGTCATAAACACTTCATCTTTAAATGGTACCTATTAGCTAAATTGAAATTCGTTTAAAAAGCGAATCCAACTTGAGTCTAAAAAAAAGCAAACCCTAAATCTCTAAAATCAAAACAGACTCCAAACTGGAATCCAACCAGGAAAAAAATTAAAAAAGAATTCTGATTCTAGAAAAGATTAAAATAAGTTATTTTAACGAATTTAGTTTCGGAAATATTTTTCAAAATTCTAAAAAAAGTTTAAAAAAAAGGAATTTATGAAAAACAAATTTTCATCAAATTTGAAATCTTTTAATGACGTCATCAGTTAATATTCAAAATTATTTTAAAGCTGAAAAAATCGTGATGATCGAATTCGCGACCTTTTGATCTAAATTCGAACGAAATATTTTATGTTCAAACTAAAACTCGAAATTTATTTTCAATTTACAGATTTTACAGACACTCAAACTTCAACGTCATCACCCATGACGTCACAGACATCAAAATATCAGAAAATAAGCGAAGCCATGACAATTACCGACGTCACAACTTCGATAAATGATGACGTCATAAATACTACATCTTTAAATGGTAGTCATAATTAAAAACTTTTCTCATTTTGAAATTACAACTTAAAATAAGAATTAGTGACGTCACCATTGGAGCCACTGACGTCATCAGGTTCTAAAGATGCACCATCAAGTCCAACTACATCAATATCATCAGCACTTCTTATGACGTCATCAAAAACTTTAACGACGTCACCTAGTTTGCGAAAAAGCTGTCAGATACCAAATGTGACGTCATCGAATGTAATCGCAAACAACTGGATAACTCGTGATGACGTCAAAACCGCGATTTTCATTTTAGGAATTCGCAAAAAGAGAAAAATGAGAATTGGTCAGGTTTCTTATCGAAAATCTGGTATTTATACAAGTAAGTGATGACGTCATGATGATGTGATGAACTCATGATGATGTGATGATGTCATGATGATGTGATGATGTCATGAAAATTTGATGACTTCATGATAATGTGATGACGTCATGAAGATATGATGATGTTATGAAGATGTGATGACGTCATGATGATGTTATGAAGATGTGATGACGTTATGATGATGTGATGACTTCATGAAGATGTGATGACGTCATGAAGATATGATGATGTTATGAAGATGTGATGACGTCATGATGATGTGGTGATGTTATGAAAATGTGATGACGTCATGATAATGTGATGACCTTATGATGATGTGATGACCTTATGATAATGTGATGACGTCATGAAGATGTGATGATGTTATGAAGATGTGATGACGTCATGATGATGTGATGACCTCATGATAATGTGATGACCTCATGATAATGTGATGACCTTATGATAATGTGATGGCCTTATGATAATGTGGTGACGTCATGATGATGTAATGAATTTTGCAGTGATGGTGAAATCAAACATCAGAGGATTGAAAATTGAAAAAGCGAAATTTTTTCGATATCATTTAGTTGAAAAAGGAAACTGTGAATCGCGTTTAAATGACGTCACTTGCAGCGTAATTAACCAAATTGAAGCAAAAAGGAGGAGAAGAAGAAGAGGAAGTAAAAGATTGAAAAGCAAGATGAGGGCGTTTGCACCATCTGCTTCATGTACCCTTGTCATTCAGTAAGTTCATCTTCAACTGATCTTCTTCTGATCTTCTTTAATTTGTAGAGCTGTTATTTATGGGAGCGATGGAAGAATATATGTTGATCGAGTGACTGATCTATCTAATATTGAAGATTATAATTTAAGCATCTTTATGAAACCCAGACACAAGACTAGATCCTGATAATAATTAAGTTTGAAACAGTCCGAAATAAAAACAATAAAAATATGATTTTTGCTTTTTCTATTTGAACACAAAATTATTATTGAAAATTTGGAAAGTAATTTTATCAAAGTTGAAGCAGCTTTGAATCCAGAAGAAGTCTTCACATAAGAAAGAGTTTTTCTAGAGTGTAGAGCATCGTAGAATGATCAGTGTTATGGGGATCAGTGAAACCACGTTGAAGCAGCTCACTTTGGATCTAGTTTGTGGATCAGTTTAAAAGTTGAGATGTAGAAACGACTAAATGTAGAAGTCAGTGATTGGTTAGATGCAGCAGAAACTCCCGGCCATTTGACCGAAAAAGCAAGAAGTTACAAATAGCTGAACTCAGCAGCAACTTGATCTTACACAAGTGAATAAGACTAAGAAGAGATCCTGAACCTCTCATCTACAACCTAGTGATGGAGGATTTGAAATTGGAGACAGCTATGCTTCAGCTGGACTCAGACAGAAAGTCAAGAGATGCTAAAGCAGTTGATCTTCTTCAAAGAGGCCCCACTGCGGGTGAAGAAGAATATAAGATTATAATTAATACTAGAATAAGAATAATATATAACAAAATAAAAATAAAATAATCATAAGAATTAAGAATATCAAATAAAATTTCTCTCAATGAGAAAGGACGATCAAAATTAATGATATATTAACGGAATTTTAGGATCATTTAGGAGATTTCAAAATAAAATTCAGAGCAGACTTTATACTAAAGAGCCATCAAAATCTAAAAAGAAGTTTCAAGATGTCTCCGTTTATCCAAAGACACCTTAAAGCAGCTCTTCTATGTAAATGTAGGATGAAGAAGTTGCCAAAGTTAAAATGCAAATTCCTCGGCTGCAGAATGAGTAGCATGTTAATGAAAGATCTTCTTCAAGTCACTCCACTCAGGAAAAGGAAGAGGAGCTACAACGATCAGTTGACAATTTTTAGGATTTGTAAATTGGAGTAGATGCTGCAGTTGATGGTCAACAGCCCCAGCTTACATTCCATCAGCTCGAAGCTTCGCGAAGTTGGATTTGTGTCTTACAAGAAGAAAGATAGCTAAAGACTCGATAACAGTGGCAGAATCACAAAGTAAAGAAGTACCTAGATGTAGCTAGATGGGCGAGGAAGATAGTTAAAGAGTTATATTAGAGTTACCATTAGATAATGTCGATGAAAGGTCTGCAAGGTTCTTGATGGTGGTCGAAATTGATTGATATTTATTACAATAAGCGCCAAGGAGGGTGCTTGAAGAGAGCACCTCTCGCTAACACACATTTTCACAAATAACATCTGTCAAGTCAAAAATATAGAAAGCAAAAGATGTAACACATGGCATTTAGATAGCCCTCAAAGCATATAACAATGAACAATTACATAGAATTATTAAAAAAAGGAAATTCACAGTTTAGAAATGACAATGTTGCCAATATTATAAGGGTTCAACTTCTGCTTGAACAACGCGAGTAATTCTGACATGACAGTGTCTGATGGCAGCTGGTTCCAAGTACTAATTGTGCGATATGAGAAACAATTTGCTCTGACCAGTGTACCAGGTGATATGGGCTTGTTAAGATGTAAAGTGTGTCGTCTGAGCTGATATAACTTGAGGGAAGGACTAATAGAAAAGAAAGCATCGAACTGAAGGTCAATTAAATTGTGGATAATATCAAAAATAAAAATTAAGTCGTTAATAATCCGTCGAATTCTCAAAGTATCTAAATTGAAGAAGCTGAGACGATGTTTATAACTATCATATTTAATATCAAGTTTCCTGCATACCAATCTCGTAAATGTTGCCTGAACAGATTCGATTTTTTTTGATATCATAAACTTGATATGGCATCCATGCACTAACATTGTATTCAATAATTGGACGTACATACAATTTGAAAAGATTGATAAAAAAGCATGGGTCCTTAGAATTAAAGGTCTTTGTAATACGGAAGGCCAGGTTGATTGATTTTGCAAAGATTTTGGAAACATAATTGCGCCATTTAAAGTCAGATGATAGAGTAATACCAAGGTCTAGGACCGAAGATACTCGTTGAATAATAAATCTATTGATGGAGTATTGATTCAAGGAATTTGCAACTGGCTTACGGGCGAAAGTTATAGGTTCAGACTTTGTGGGCTGGATTCTGAGCTGTCAGTTCATAGACCACCTTAATGAAGAAATACCTTAATGTCTTTTGCATATACAAACACTCTGACATCATCTACTGCTACTAGTCTTCTGATGAGGTCTTCAATGAAAATTAAAAAGAGAAGGGGACCCAGAACAGAACCCTGAGGAACACCACTGGTGATTTGACTAGAAGTAGATAAAGATCTTTCAACACGAGTTTGTTGAGTTCTACCTGATAAGTAATCTTCAATCCACTTTAAGATAAAGCTGTTGATTTTTAAATTTTGTAAAACAATAAGGAGCTTGTTGTGCGGGACAGAATCAAACGCTTTAGTGAAATCGAGATATATGATGTCACAAGGAGTAATACATTTGTAATCAACTGTGAACCTTAAGAAAAGTGAGATGTTGAGTCAGAGAAGTTCTCCATTTCACAAAGCCATGCTGGAAATCAAATATTAAATGGTGCTTCATAAATTACTAGTCAGATTAGTCAAATACCTAAAAGTTTCGTTAGCTTAAACTTTTAACGTTAAAGTTTGATGGAGCTTGAATTCAATCATGTTGTGATCGCATGTCGGAGCAAAAGGCTCTTTTTGGTCAACGTAGATATTGTTCTCAGGTTTTAATGTGATAAGAAGATCCAAAGTATTACCACTAACTTGGGTCGGAAAAGTAACCATCTGAGATAGATTATTGGTATTGAGGAAGCTTACAAAGATATGACTTAGAAAGGGTGAATTAGTATTATCGCTATCCAAGTTAAACGATTTTCCAATAAATGCTTAATTCGGGTTATTCCAATCAACTTTACTAAATTTAAATCCCCAAGAATATATTTCAGGACACACAACACTCTTCAGAACCTTCAATAAGGCCTTAACAGTAACCTCATCATTAGTTTTAGAGGTGGTAGATACAAATAAAACAAGAAAATGTGGACTTTGAAAATGAAAATCGAAAGCGATAATCTCAAACCCTGGACAATTAATGGCATCGATCTGAATTCTAGAGATTATGGGTGCAAGCTATGTTTTTGTAAATTACGCAAACGCCCACCCCTCTATCATAAAGTCTATCACAACGCAAAACACAAAAAAGATTACCGTCAACCAGAAAAGAATCAGGATAAAACGGTTTCAACCAAATTTCAGTGATAAAAACAAATTTGAAATCTTGGGAATGCAAAAGAGCTTTCAATTGGAAAATTTTGTTAATAATCGACCGTACGTTGAAGAACATACCTAATGTGATAGAAGAATTGTCTTTTTGACGCTTGTGAGATTTGATGATAGGCTTCTGTGAGTTGATATCTTGGGCTGGAAGGATGGTATTCACAATTGTGTACGGAAAGAATGTGAAAGAAATAAGATGTGGGACTAGTGGTTATTTGATACTTCCGTTTTTCGAAAACAACCTTGACATTTCTCAAGGCCCATGGTGGACCTCGAACTTTGTATTTGAAATCAGTTGGTTGTTTCTTCTGATTTCGGTTATACGCCTGTTTTAGAAGACGCTTATTTTCTAAGCGATCATCTTCACACATATCATGTGCTTATCTTATGCGCTCGAATTTTTTCTCAAACCTTAGCTTATACAGCTTGGCAAGAAACTTTCGTTTGTCCCAACTTTTTTGGAATGACACTTTCATCGGTCTTTGATGATTTGAGCTTGTCATTCCAAGTCTAGTCAATGATACCTTTGGAACGCCCCCAAAATCATGACTTTGAGAGCACATTTGATTAAAACACTTACTGTCATCATCTTTATTAGTCTCACAGCCAATAAATTTGATGACATTGTTTTCTCTGCATTAATGGTAAAAAGTAAGTTTTTTGTGAGTGTCGGTGACCTTCTTGGCAAGAATATGCACCATGCTAGCATTTTTGTCGGAACCGGAATCACCGACTACCGAGGCCCATGTGACGTGTTTCTTTGTTGAGGCATCCATTAATTTCATTCATTAATTTAGACAAACTAGAAAGTTTTTTGTTGAACTTGGCAACATTGTTGCCAATTTCAAATTTAAATTTGGCCAATTAAGCAGATACAGATTTGCTGATGTCGGATAATAAGTTTGAATTAAAATTAGAGGAAGTATATGTTATGTCCATGGTTCCACATTAAATCAAGAACCATTTAAACCCCATTTGCTTCATCTGGTTGTTTTCAAATATCTATAAATTTTCTTGCTCCCATGACTACAGGTGAGATGAAACCAGAAAAGGAATTTAACTGAAATAGAAACTACAACTGAGTGCTTTCGAAAAGAAATTAAAAGAATTAGTCGATGAATTAATAGCGGATGTATAGAATATAAACGTTTAAGCTTGTGTTTACTTAGTGTATTTCCTCTAATTTAATGTCGATAATAGAACCTTCGATATTTTTAGCATGTCTAGAGTTTTAGCAATAAGGCTTTCCTGGTGTAAATTAAATTGATACCCTGTCAATAGATCAAGATTATGAGTTGATTAGTTAGTTTTACTAGTTCATCAGTCAATAAGTAACTAGTAATTATTAAAAATAAATAGTGGGTCGATAATCTAAGTTTTTTAAAAGTTTATTGAGCTAAATTAAAAATGAATAATTACTTATCCGTAGTTTTATATTTAAAATTATAGTTCCAACAAAAATTTTAATAATAATTACCATTGTTCAAATTAACTAATTAAAAATACAATTATTGATACCTTTAGCATGCACCTTTAATAAAAATCAAGACTGTAATTGCAAGTTAGAATAGCTTTTAGTTAAATAAAAGCCAGTTAAAAATGGAATGATACTATCAGAAATATTTATCCACCAAATCCATACAAAGTTTTACCTTGTCGTTTTAATGAGTATACTACATCAAGAGCAGTGACCGTCTTTCTCTTGGCGTGCTCAGTATACGTCACGGCATCACGTACAACATTTTCTAAAAACACTTTTAATACACCTCGCGTTTCTTCGTAAATCAATCCTGATATTCGCTTCACACCACCACGGCGTGCTAAACGTCTAATAGCGGGCTTAGTGATACCTTGGATGTTGTCACGAAGAACTTTATGATGCCGCTTGGCACCTCCTTTTCCTAAACCCTTACCGCCTTTACCTCGACCTGACATTTCTGACTGCAATCAAATAGAATAGTATTTATCACTATTCTTTGTGTTATTAATTAAACTTACAGACTCATACGAGTTGAATTAATTATTAGCTAAATTATACAAGTTTATTTAAATTTAGATAACAGATTTATTTCATATAAATAGCTAATAACTAAGCTTTAATTTGAATGGAATATTGCTAGTTGTCTTATACTAATTAGCACTAATTACAAAATTTATTAGATTTAGTTTATTTGTAGACTGAAATGATAAATTTTGATAAATAGTATTAGAAAATATACTTTTGACAGGTTAAAAATACTTATAACCTTTCATTAAGAAACTTTTTACGATCATAACATGTTAGCTTTAATACATTACTAATATAATTTCCTTAAAATTAAATTCTCATTCGAAATTTCAAGATTTTGCTTGATATCAGAAATTGGTGGTCCTTAAAAGGACCTTGTGCATAAAACACATTAAGCTCGTTCTCCACGAATGCGTCGAGCCAATTGAATATCTTTCGGCATAATTGTTACACGTTTAGCATGGATTGCACAAATGTTGGTATCTTCAAACAATCCTACTAAATAAGCTTCACTTGCTTCTTGTAAAGCCATCACAGCACTACTTTGAAATCGCAAGTCAGTTTTGAAGTCTTGAGCGATCTCACGAACAAGTCGTTGAAATGGCAACTTTCTAATCAACAACTCAGTCGACTTTTGATAGCGACGGATTTCACGAAGAGCAACAGTTCCTGGCCGATATCGGTGAGGTTTTTTAACACCACCAGTTGTTGGAGCACTTTTACGAGCTGCCTTAGTTGCAAGTTGCTTGCGTGGAGCTTTGCCACCAGTTGATTTTCGAGCAGTTTGTCTTGTACGTGCCATTATAGAAAATTAACTAAGCATAGAGATTGATGGTGTTTAATACTTACTTACAATTACTGACGTCATCGACAGCGTTAAAAGTCACTTTTGTTTGATAAATAACTTAAATTGAAAAATAATTTTAACTGATGATTAAATGTAACTGACAATAGTTTTGAAGAGTAAGATTTACCCTCGTTAACACTAATAATTTTATACAAAGCATCGACCATTAATTGCTATCAAGTATGCTAACCACCTGTGTAATTTTGCAATTATACACCCACAATCTGATTAATGAAAACACTTCTAGTTTGTCTGTTCTGCTGCATTAAGTTACTGGCGTAGAGTGGAATCCTGCTTTATGGGCAACAGCTGGATTTCTATTACTGCTCTAGCATATGTGCATGACTGTTCTCGGCCGAAGCTGGCTAAAAAAAATTCCTAATCACATTTACTTGTTAATTTTGTTTAAAACAAGAGCTATTAAGTTTATGAGAAAAGCGAAAAGTTAACAAAAATTTAAAATTTGCAGAGGACTGTTTTAAAATAATTGCTCTGTATTACTGACGTAATCGAAGGAAGAAATTATTCTTGTAGCTTAAGTTATACTCAGTCTAATACTTCCCAAAAAGTAACCTGAAAACTAACTTTATTAATGGCTTGAACAGCGTTTGTTGTATTTTAGCTTTTATTTAGGTGGTTCTGAAAAGAACCGGCTTGAAACTAATATTTACATCTTAAACCCACAGATTTATTAGAAGCTGACTTTCTAACACTACTTTTGGAATTACTTTTTTTTGCAGAAGACTTTTTAACAACTTTCTTTTTTACTGTTGTTTTATTTGCCAACTTTTTAGGTTTCGATGGCAACACTTTCTTCTTAGATGTCTTAGAAGCAGGCTTCTTAGCTGTTTTTACTTTTGAAGAAGCAACAGATTTCTTAGTTGATTTTTTTGCAACTAACGTTGTTTTTTCAACCTTGCTTACAGATTTCTTTTCCACTTTCGCAAGTTTAAAAGATCCAGAAGCTCCTATTCCACTAGCTTGAATTAGAGCGCCATCTGTAATTGCCTTTAGTATAGCTTTTCTCACATGCAATTCGAAGTTATCTTTGACTTTATAATGTTCTTTAATATAATTAGCAATAGCATGGCGGGAACTTCCTTTGCGTTGCTTCAATGCAGCAATAGAAGACAGAACCATTTGCTTGAAAGGTGGATGATCTGTCAACTATTTTTGAACATTCTTTGCTCGTTTAGAAGCAGCAGTATCGCCAGAGGCAGCTGAGACTACCATGACTAACTATGAGTTAGATTAATTCTAATCAATTGACAGCCAAAAAACTTAGATTTTAACATTTTTGTATTGTACGGACCTGAGCGACATAAATTATTTTTTGTAAAATTTCAAAAGTCAACAATTTTAATTAAATCTGTGCTTTAAATCAAGATAACTATGTATAAGAAATTACTCAAATTCCATTTTTAACTGGCTTTTATTTAACTAAAAGCTATTCTAACTTGCAATTACAGTCTTGATTTTTATTAAAGGTGCATGCTAAAGGTATCAATAATTGTATTTTTAATTAGTTAATTTGAACAATGGTAATTATTATTAAAATTTTTGTTGGAACTATAATTTTAAATATAAAACTACGGATAAGTAATTATTCATTTTTAATTTAGTCCAATAAACTTTTAAAAAACTTAGATTATCGACCCACTATTTATTTTTAATAATTGCTAGTTACTTATTGACTGATGAACTAGTAAAACTAACTAATCAACTCATAATCTTGATCTATTGACAGGGTATCAATTTAATTTACACCAGGAAAGCCTTATTGGTAAAACTCTAGACATGCCAAATGTATCAAAGGTTGTAATATCGACATTAAATTAGAAATACACGAGTCATGGCAAGTTTACAATTTAAGGCTACGCTAGAAAATTGTATATTAAAAATCGAACTGAACACAGGGATGGTTTGAAGGGTCTCATTTGTAGGTGGGTTATGTAAATAAACTTCCTTTTTTCTACTGCTTCAGGCTACTAAGTTAAGCCTCCAAAAACAGTCTTATGATTACATGCAGACGTAGTTAGGTTGGTAAGTGGTTAGTGGGTGGTTAGTGGTTTGCTAGGTGGTTTTGCAAAGCTCTGACTTCAAAAAACTTTAAAATTTGATTTTTTTCTGAATTTTATTTGAATGAAAAATTTTGAAATAAAGACAATGACGTCATCACTTCTCGAAACGCGTAGTTTGAGTTAATTTAAGTAGATCTCCAATGACAACGGCTGGATCAACTGGAAGTCGACGTTTTGAGAAACGTCCATCTCTCGGACCTTTGATTCCTGTTCAACGAGATGATGACGTCACGATGGAGGTGATGACGTCACTCGCATACAACTTACCGTAAGCTGGTCGAAGTCCATGTACTCTAGGTGTAAAGTGGTTCCGAAGCGGCGTCTTTGAGTGCTCGACGTTTGAAGTTCGTCCGATAACAGCGACGCAATTCCCGCTGATGTTCAAATCTCTTCCTGATGGCATCTATGATATCATCAATGACGTCATCGATCGATTGATTAGGAAATATGAAATCACTGAACTGTGACGATTGTACGATCGAGATGATGACGTTTGATGACGCAATAGCTTCCAGCGGATCTCGAAATTTGAGCTCCTTTACCAGGAAAGAATTCCAAACAACAAACTTTTGTTAAAGGCGGAATTAGCTTCAAACACATCGCGTCTCCATCACGAAGCGTTTCTATGACATCATCTGTAGTTAGATGAGCTAGAAGGAAAAAGGGAATTACCTCCTGACGTCATCGGAATTGCTGAATTAGTAATGACGTCACCAACGCGCAAACCATCAACCGCGAGAATCCATCGACGTTTCAGAGGTCCAACCACTAAAGCGATATTTGAAGAACGATTATCGTCTGCTTCAATTCGTTCCACCTGAAAATGACGTCATCAGCGAGTGATGAGATCAACTATGACGTCACTTTTTCTTGGAAGAATGATTGATCATCAACTTGATCAGATGTTAGGCGATGATGATCGACCCAAAACCAGCTTCGATCCAACCCACCTCCATGACGAGAACACCAGACCTTGCCAGGAGTAACTGATCCTAAAAGAGAGCAAAAAAAGATCAGGTGAAAATTAGAAGATAATAAAATGAAGATTAAGAGAAGATCAGAAGATAATGAGATGAAAATTAAAAGAAAAGTAGATAAGGATTAGATGAAAATTAGATGAAGAAGAAATATTTAAAAATAAAAAAGTTTTCCGTTTTAGATATTTAGAATTAAATAAAATTAATTTTAAAGTTTCAAATCAAATTGATACCAAATAAACGTTCTATCATCAAATCTTAAACTAAAGTTTTTAAAAGATTAAAATTTACCATCAGGTAAATGATTCGGCAGTCTTCCTCCTGTTCTATAAACTGGAAGTGGTTCTATTGTATATTTCGGATGTTCCCATTTCTTTACGAGTTTGTGTCCATATCTTCCAGATTTTTTATAATTTAGTTGTGAAGATGTAGAAAAATAATTTATAGATGAGTTCAACTTGAAAAACAATTTGTTAAAAGTTGCCAAACTCATTTTCTATAAAATAAAAGTCTTAAGAGTTAAAAAAAATAGATAAAAATAAAATACTAAGTTCTAAGAAATTGATTACTTGGTATAAAAATTCATCAAATAAAGTTCAATAGTTTTAATTATAGGAAAAAAAATGTAAAAAATAAATTTTTAGCTTAAAATAATTAAATCATTTTATTCAATTTGTGATTCAATTATTTTTATATAATAAAAAACTACCTTTAAAATTTGTAAAATTTATAAATTTAACAAAAATTGAATAAATTTCCATTAAAAAAGTAAATAAATACTCAACAACTTTAAACTAATAAAAATCAAAAGGTTTTCAATAACATTTATTTATTTATTATTATACTCATTATAAAGCATTTATTTAGAAAATTGAGTTAAATAAAAATCTGCATTTTTTAGATAAGGATAAACTTTGTAGATACACTAAAATGGAACGATTCGTAAAAGCCTTAAAATTAAATTTATAAGTTTTAGATTTTTATATTGTTTAAGTAAAAAATATAAGGAAAAATAAAATACTAGATTAATTAGTATACTAATTAATAGATATATATTATTAGAATTATAACTATTATTATTTAAACATAAAACCTTTTTAAATAAACCTAATAAATATAAATAAATATATTTTCAAGTTGATTTATTTATTTCAATAAATACGAAGTAGGGTGCCTGAAGAGAGCATCTCCCGCTGATACACAGTCTCACAAATAATACTTGGTTCACGGAATTCGCAGCTGGTTGACGAGAAAAATTTATAAGTTCAGACTTTGTGTGCTGGATTCTGAGCTGCCAATTCATAAATCAGTTTTCTACAGTCTGTAGTGCAGTTTTAAGTTTTGAAGGATTGCAAGATGACAGCTTGATGTCATCCGCATACACAAACACACTGACACCATCTACTGCTATTGCTACCAGTCTTCTGATGAAGTGTTCAATGAAAATTAAAAAGAGAATGAAACTCAGAACAGAACCCTGAGGAACACCACTAGTGATTTGACTAGGAGTAGATAAAGATCTTTCTACACGAGTTTGTTGAATTAAATCTGATAAGTAATCTTCAATCCACTTCAAAATAAAGCTGCTGATTTTTTTAATTTTATAAAACAATTATGAGTTTGTTGTGCGGGACAGAATCAAACGCTTTCGCGAAATCACTATATATGATGTCACAAGGAGTATTACTTTCATAATGGGCTGTAAGCTCATTAAGAAAAATGAGATGTTGATTCAGGGAAGATCTCCGTTTCACAAAGCCATTCTGGACATCAGATATCAGATGGTGCTCCATCAAATGACTGCTCATATGATTGGGAATGATATGTGCTTCAGTTCTGCAGATAACTAAAGTCAGCGAAACTGGTCTGTAGTTAAGTGCAGTATTTCTGGGACCCTTTTTATGAATTGGAGTAATGATAGCTTTCTTCCAAGTTTGTGGAACTCTTCCTCGCCTCAGAGCAATGTTAAAGAGTAGTCGGTTATAAAAACGCTATCAAATTGATTTTTTAGCAATTCATCTTTATTCTCTGGTTCCATCATAAGCTGGTCGCTGTTATCAAGTACAAGAGGTATTTGAGATCTCGCCTTAAGCTCGCGGTTGATGAAGCCAAAAAACGTTTTCTTGCGAGGTGAAGATAAAACTGCTCTTTCTCTCCCTAAGTAGAAATTAGAAATAGATTTCTTGTAAACTATACAAAGATATTTGTACATAAATTTAATGGAAGGGTCTGCTTTAGTTTGTTTGTATAGGAGGTTTTTTAAATGTTGCAAATTCCTTAAATATTTGGCAAATGTGGCTTTTTGTTGACTCGATAAAAAGTTATGAATTTCACAATTGACTCTTTAACGATGTTAGTAAACTTTGACGATAAAGAATATTTATATTCATTTAAATTTTAAATGAACTTACAAAGCAGAAGTTAAGACATCAATTAAAGAATTTTTGTTTAAAAAACATTTAATTTTGCAATGAAGCAAATTATTTAAACAAAATTATTTTTAACTTTAAAGATGATATTAATTGGAAAATTTTGGTTAATAATTTTTGCAAATAATATTTAATATGTTTAATGCATTTAGAACATTCATCTCAAAAAATCATAGAAGCAAATTGTTGTTTTGAAATTACTTCTTTAGGTCAAATTGAAAATATTTTCTAGAAATTAATCTCATCTATTTTGTCTACTAAAACTTAACTAAAAGGTCATTAAAAAATCTTTTATTGAGTTGAAACCGCATAAATATTTGGTGGTGAAAGACTTTATCCATTTGTTGTAGTTTTCAGTCAATTGGAACAATTTTCAAACCACAAAAAATTATTTTCAACAATTTTCTATAAAGTCAAATTTCATAAAAAAATTTTTTGTCTGAGATACATTTTAGATTGATTGGGATAATTATCAAAGACTCATAAAAAGTTTTGTTGAAAAAATATTTTTCTTCTTTTAATAATAATAAAGTGAAATTTCTTGATGATTTTGAAATAAACTCAAAACAAAAATTAGAAAAAAACTGAATTGAAATTTGATAATTAATTTTATTGCCAAAAAATTTTAAGTTTTTTGTAAATTTTAAACAAAAAATTGAAGAATTAAATCGACTAAAAAATGTTAATATTTAAGATACAAAATTAATGATTTGCATATAATCTCTACAAGTAGTATAAAAATATGATATAAAAGATAGATGAAAAGAGGTTCAAACTTTAGATTCATAAATTTTCGGTTTCAGCTTCAAATATGTATAAGCAAAAATTCCTGAAAAAATAAAGTAACAATTTCGAGTTTTAGAAATTAAATTCAAACCTGAAAGAGTGATGAAGATCCCAATCAGTTGAAAAGTTTGGATTACGTCGGCAAATATGATGAAGCCGCCAATCAAAGTTAAAGAAAATTTAAAATGTCCAAACATATTATAAGTAACTGCACTTGTGTTGCCAATAATCCAAAAAATTGTTAAATTAACCATCAAAGCAACACAACCAGATAAACCGACAAGCAAACAAGCCTCTAAGAGATGAAACAGAAGTTAATGATGTGAAATAAAACAGATCTTACAAACCTAAAGTCCATTTCTGATTGAAAGTTCCATTTACACCAAATAAAGGCTCAAAAAAAGGAATGATGCAGAACAAAATTACAGAAGATAAAGGAGCTTGATAATAGAGAAGCTGCATTGAATTTGTTTCCAATTCTTTCTGTTTACTACCAACTAACTAAAAAGAAGAAACTTGAAATAAAAATTTGAAGAAATTTGAAACTTACAATTTGATATAAAGCTGTGACGACAACCCCAGTCAAAGCAAAAAAAGTTCCCTTGAAATTAAATTTGATGTCATAATAAGAGTTCATGAAAACTCCGATGGAGATTGGAATCTTTAAAAATAATAAAATTAATTTTCTAAAAACTATTTTTCTTAATTTGAATTGAATTTTAATACATAAAAAAAAATAAAAATTTTCAAACCATTGTGGCTTTTATAGAGTTTGAAAAAGTGAATCCGAAAAATTTTGACTGAATGAAAATGATGAGTGGTGTGGTGAGAGCTTTAGCAAGTTGGTAAGTTCCAATCGTGTTATTTTGAAGTGATAGATTCGTAAAAACAACAAATCCACAAAAAGTTAAACTCAAAGGTAAGATCGGTTTTAGAGGGAGTTTTTTGGGTTGAAAAACACCAATTAAATGAGAAATAAAAAGTCCAAAAGATGTAATCATGAAATGAATACAAGTTAAAGTAATATTTGGGAAATGGATTTGTGAATAAAGCCATTTGTTGAGAAAAACAATTGTAAGAGAGCAAATAAGATTGAGAATCAAAACTGAAGACACTAAAACTTTATTTTCTGTCATTTTTATTTCCTAAAATTTCTGAAATTAAATGGCAAAAGAATTATCAAAATTAATTTAAAAAATGACAAATTAATATTTCAAAAATGTAAATCATAAGAAGTTAAATAATTTAATTTAAAGAAAAATATTTAAATATTCAAATTTTATTACAAATTATTGATTGAAATAAAAATATATAAAGTAAATAATTTAATTTCATAATTTGATATTTAGTAAAGATTTTCTAAAAAACATTTTTAACTTAAAATTACTTTTTTTGTCAATTTAAATCTATAAAAATTAAATTAAAAGTTAAATAAATCAATCTAATTTTGTAGTTGATAAAAGTAATAACAATTAAAGTAAATAAAATTTTTGATAAGACAACTCTGAAGTTCACTTTTTAAATTATTAAAACTTCGGTTTAATTTCAAATACTCATAAAAGTCACGTGACCTAATAAAGCTTATTATTTTCAAAATACAATTTCGCACTTTCAGATTGTTTTTATAAACTTATTAAAATTATTAATTAATTATTATTAAATTCCCAATAAATAAATAAAAAACATATTGACTATTAACTTTTTTAAGTTTCCTAATTTCTATATTCAAATTTTAAAAATTACAAGGTAATTTTGTTTTATATTTTTTAAACATTAATCTATATCAAGTAAAGTATCAATTTTTTTTCTTAAGTTATAAATCAAAAGATTTTAATTTGTTCAAAATCTTTTATCTATTATTTTACGAAACAAATTCCAATAGGAAACTGAAAATAGGAAGCAAATAAAAATTTAATGTTTCCAGCCCAAAAAAATAAATTAAAAAAAATAAATTTTGAGATCTTTTCAAGTTTTCAAAAACTGTCTGATAAATTTTAAAGCTTAAAAGATTGTAATTTGCAATAGCTTGAAAAAATAAACCTAAACGAATATTTATTTCTTAATTGAATGCTCCAAAGTGTCTTTGTCTTTTCAACTTTGTTTTTATAAATCTACTTTTTTATAATTTACATTATTTCAAAAATATTTAAAAAGTACAAAATGTAGAAATTATATATAAAGATATTCTAAATTAGGAATTGTTTAAACAAAATTTACTTGAACAGTTTTCGTTTAGTAAAGAAAAAGAATTTGAAAAAAAAGTTTTTTTTTACATCCGTTTCAAAAACTTTCAACTATTTTTAATTTTTTCAACCTTTTAGCTTTTTATATTCTAGAATTAGAAAAAATGTGTCAAAAATGTTTTTCGAAATTGAACTAAAACCAATTATCCATAAAAAACTCCAAATCAATTATAAAAGAGAAAAATTAGTTTTCAAAATAAGGTTCAGCTTTAAGATTTAGTTGATAAAATCGATGAAGAAAAAAAGGAAAAAAAATTGAGTCAGCCAAAAAAGTTTTGTTTTAAAACGAGAAAGTTTAGTTTAAAGTTGTTAAATATAACAGCTAGAAATATAAAAGGAAATTTATTTCAATTATTTAAATTATTGATATGTTTTGAATATTAAGAAAACTCTTTTTTCTGTTGGTTTAAGTTAGAAGACAAAATAGAAAATTTTGAAGAAATATTTTAAGGAACTTAATGACGTCATCAGGTTGTCATCAAAAATTAATAAAGTTGAAGTTTTCAAGTTAAAATGAGATTGCTGTGAATTAGAAATTGATTTTTAGGTGACTGTGAGGCTTTAAAAGCTTTAAACAAAGTTCTCATTTGATTTATGAATTTATAAATTTCAGTTTTATTCAATTCACGAAAATCGTGAAATTCTTTTGAAGAAACGGAAATTGAATTACAACTTTAATGATTTGCAAAAAAAATGGTTTTACAGAACACCACAAGATCCGAAGAAGATCAGATTTAAAGTTAAAATCAGATGAAGATCAGATTAAGATGAAGAATAGATTTAAAGTTAAAATCAGAAGAAGATCAGATTAAGATGAAGATCAGATGAAGATCAAGATAATATTAAGAAGATTAGATGAAGATTAAAACAAGGTTAGAAAAAGATCACATTAAGTGAAGCAGATGAAGATTACACAATTTTGAATATCTTAAAAATGAACTTTGAAATAAATAACAAAATAAAACATGAAAGTCAAATAATTTCAATCTTTCATTTTAACGATTTGATGACGTCACTTGCAGCGAATTTAGAAAATGTTTTTCAAATTATCTTTTCAATGAATGAAGTACATCCAGAAGATGGTGACGTCATACAGGATGACCATCAATTAGGATACAGATCTTCACGTGACTTCTTTAAAGACAATGAAAGTAAGTATAAGCGAGATTCAATTTTTTATGACTACTGCTGAGATAGTGACGTCATCAATATACTGCTGAGATAGTGACGTCATCAATATACTGCTGAGATAGTGACGTCATCAAGCTACTACTGAGATAGTGGCGTCATCAATCTACTACTGAGATAGTGACGTCATCAAGCTACTGCTGAGATAGTGACGTCATCAATATACTACTGAGATAATGACGTCATCAATTTACTGCTGAGATAGTGACGTCATCAAGCTACTGCTGAGATAGTGACGTCATCAAGCTACTGCTGAGATAGTGACGTCATCAATATACTACTGAGATAGTGACGTCATCAAGCTACTGCTGAGATAGTGACGTCATCAAGCTACTGCTGAGATAATGACGTCATCAATATACTACTGAGATAGTGACGTCATCAATATACTACTGAGATAGTGACGTCATCAAGCTACTGCTGAGATAGTGACGTCATCAAGCTACTACTGAGATAGTGACGTCATCAATATACTGCTGAGATAGTGGCGTCATCAAGCTACTACTGAGATAATAACGTCATCAATATACTGCTGAGATAGTGACGTCATCAAGCTACTGCTGAGATAGTGACGTCATCAAGCTACTACTGAGATAGTGACGTCATCAATATACTGCTGAGATAGTGACGTCATCAATATACTACTGAGATAGTGACGTCATCAAGCTACTGCTGAGATAGTGACGTCATCAATATACTACTGAGATAGTGACGTCATCAATATACTACTGAGATAGTGACGTCATCAATCTACTACTGAGATAGTGACGTCATCAAGCTACTGCTGAGATAGTGACGTCATCAAGCTACTACTGAGATAGTGACGTCATCAATATACTGCTGAGATAGTGGCGTCATCAAGCTACTACTGAGATAATAACGTCATCAATATACTGCTGAGATAGTGACGTCATCAAGCTACTGCTGAGATAGTGACGTCATCAAGCTACTACTGAGATAGTGACGTCATCAATATACTGCTGAGATAGTGACGTCATCAATATACTACTGAGATAGTGACGTCATCAAGCTACTGCTGAGATAGTGACGTCATCAATATACTACTGAGATAGTGACGTCATCAATATACTGCTGAGATAGTGACGTCATCAAGCTACTACTGAGATAGTGACGTCATCAAGCTACTGCTGAGATAATGACGTCATCAATATACTGCTGAGATAGTGACGTCATCAAGCTACTACTGAGATAGTGACGTCATCAAGCTACTGCTGAGATAGTGACGTCATCAAGCTACTACTGAGATAGTGACGTTATCCTGGCAAACATTTGAAGAATTTTTTTTTTTAATTTTGAAACTTTTGAGGTTTAAAGTAAATCGCCTGCGGCAGTATCGACGCTGTGACGTCATTCAAACAAAAAAAATGCTAAGAAATTTATTTCGATTTTATTTGATTGTTGAAATGAGGAAAGTGAATTTCAGGTCAAAAAGGAGGTTTAGGGGCAGAAAAATCGTCCCTGCTCCGAAAGCTGGTCGAAATTTTCAATTTAATTTCAGATTTTTCAAATTTCAGTTTTTTTAGATTTGGAAAATTCCCTGGAGACAAGTTACGACTATCTGGTGAAGTTATTGCTGCTAGGCGATTCCTGTGTCGGAAAAACCTGTTTCCTACATCGATATACAGACAATCGATTCCGCGAAAAGTTTATCGCGACAGTGGGGGTCGACTTCCGGTTAAAAAAATTAGTGAGTTAAGAAGAAAACTGAAAAAAACATTTTTGTGATTTTCAAAATTCAGATTTATGATATTCCGGGTGAAAACAAAAAGGTCAAAGTCCACGTTCAACTATGGGACACTGCTGGTCAGGAAAGGTTAACAAATTTAATTTCATGATTGCAAAGTAAATAAAATCTTGTTGAAGATATCGAAGTCTCACACAAGCTTTTTTTCGCGACGGAATGGGTTTCCTTCTATTCTTCGATTTGACAAATGAAACCAGTTTTAAATCAATTCAACAATGGATCAGTAAGTTCTTCTAGTCATCTTCTTCAGATCTTCTTCTCATCTTCTTCTGATCTTCATCCGATCTTCTTCTGATCTTCATCTGATCTTCATCTGATCTTCTTCTCATCTTCTTCTCATCTGCTTCTCATCTTCATCTGATCTTCTTCTCATCATCTTCTTCTCATATTCTTTTCATCTTCTTCTCATCTTCTTTTCATCTTCTTCTCATCTTCTTCACATCTTCTTCTTCTCATCTTCTTCACATCTTCTTCTCATCTTCTTCTCATCTTCTTAACATCTTCTTCTCATCTTCTTCTCATCTTTTTTTCATCTTCTTCTCATCTTCTTCACATCTTCTTCTTCTCATCTTCTTCACATCTTCTTCTCATCTTCTTCTCATCTTCTTCTCATCTTCTTAACATCTTCTACTCATCTTCTTCTCATCTTCTTCTCATCTGCTTCTCATCTTCATCTGATCTTCTTCTCATCATCTTCTTCTCATATTCTTTTCATCTTCTTCTCATCTTCTTTTCATCTTCTTCTCATCTTCTTCACATCTTCTTCTTCTCATCTTCTTCACATCTTCTTCTCATCTTCTTCTCATCTTCTTAACATCTTCTTCTCATCTTCTTCTCATCTTTTTTTCATCTTCTTCTCATCTTCTTCACATCTTCTTCTTCTCATCTTCTTCACATCTTCTTCTCATCTTCTTCTCATCTTCTTCTCATCTTCTTCACATCTTCTTCTTCTCATCTTCTTCACATCTTCTTCTCATCTTCTTAACATCTTCTACTCATCTTCTTCTCAACTTCATCTCATCTTCATCTCATCTTCTTCTCATCTTCTTTTCATCTTCTTCTCATCTTCTTCACATCTTCTTCTTCTCATCTTCTTCACATCTTCTTCTCATCTTCTTCACATCTTCTTCTCATCTTCTTCACATCTTCATCTCATCTTCATCTCATCTTCATCTCATTTTCTTCTCATCTTCTTCTCATCTTCTTCTCACCTTCTTATCATCTTCTTCTCATCTTCTTCACATCTTCATTTCACCTTCTTCTCATCTTCTTCTCATCTTTATTTCATCTTCTTCCCATCTTCATCTCACCTTCTTCTCATCTTCTACTCATCTTCATCTCATCTTCTTCTCATCTTCATTTCATCTTCTTCTCATCTTCTTCTTCTCATCTTCTTCTGATCTTCTTATCATCTTCTTCTTATCTTCATTTCATCTTCCTCTCATCTTCATCTCACATTCATCTTATCACTGATCTTCTTCTCATCTTCTTATCATCTTCTTCACATCTTCTTCACATCTTCTTCACATCTTCTTCTCATCTTCTTCTCATCTTCTTCTCATCTTCTTCTCATCTTCTTCTCATCTTCTTCTCATCTTCTTCTCATCTTCTTCTCATCTTCTTCTCATCTTCTTCTCATCTTCTTCTCATCTTCTTCTCATCTTCTTCTCATCTTCATCTCACCTTCTTCTCATCTTCTTCTCATCTTCTTTTTCTTCACATCTTCTTCTGATCTTTTTCTGATCTTCTTCTCATCTTCTTCTGATCTTCTTCTCATCTTCTTCTCATCTTCTTCTCATCTTCTTCTTCTCATCTTCTTCTGATCTTCTTCACATCTTCTTCTCATCTTCTTCTCATCTTCTTCACATCTTCTTCTCATCTTCTTCTCATCTTCTTCACATCTTCTTCTCATCTTCATATCATCTTCTTCACATCTTCTTCTTCTCATCTGCTTCACATCTTCTCATCTTCTTCACATCTTCTTCTCATCTTCTTCTCATCTTCTTCACATCTTCTTTTCATCTTCTTCTCATCTTCTTTTCATCTTCTTTTCATCTTCTTCTCATCTTCTTCTCATCTTCTTTTCATCTTCTTCTCATCTTCTTCTCATCTTTATCTCATCTTCTTCTTTTCATCTTCTTCACATCTTCTTCTCATCTTCATCTTATCTTCTTCTTTTCTTCTTTTCATCTTTTTCACATTTTCTTTTCATCTTCTTCTCATCTTCATCTCATCTTCTTCTTATCTTCATCTCATCTTCATCTCATTTTCTTCTCATCTTCTTCTCATCTTCTTCTCATCTTCTTCATCTCATCTTCTTCTCATCTTCTTCATCTCATCTTCTTCTTCTCATCTTCTTCTCTTTTTCTTCTCATCTTCCTCACATCTTCTTCTTCTCATCTTCATATCATCTTCTTCACATCTTCTTCTCATTTTCTTCACATCTTCTTCACATCTTCTTCTCTTCTTCTTCTCATATTCTTCTCATCTTCTTCTCACCTTCTTATCATCTTCTTCACATCTTCATTTCATCTTCTTCTCATCTTCTTCACATCTTCTTCACATCTTTTTCTCATCTTCATCTCACATTCATCTCATCTTCTTCTCATCTTCATATCATCTTCTTCTCATCTTCTTCTCATCTTCATTTCATCTTCATCTCACCTTCTTCTCATCTTCTTCTCATCTTTATTTCATCTTCTTCTCATCTTCTTTTCATCTTCTTCTCATCTTCATCTCATCTTCATCTCATCTTCTTTTCATCTTCTTCTCATCTTCTTCTCATCTTCATCTCACCTTCTTCACATCTTCTTCTCATCTTCATCTCACCTTCATCTCATCTTTATTTCATCTTCTTCACATCTTCTTCTCATCTTCTTCTCATCTTCTTCTCATCTTCTTCTCATCTTCTTCTCATCTTCTTCTCATCTTCTTCTCATCTTCTTCTCATCTTCATATCATCTTCATATCATCTTCATTTCATCTTCTTTTCATCTTCTTCTCATCTTCATATCATCTTCATATCATCTTCTTCTCATCTTCTTCTCATCTTCTTCTCATCTTCTTC
>JAQGEQ010000150.1:0-17347 GCA_034620365.1 Pegea sp. RAD2-039
AAAATGTTTAGATAACAAAACTATAATATTCAACTCACAAGTTTGTGACAACATAATCGATTGTCCCGATGCATCAGATGAATGTACATGCGAGAAATCTTCAATTGAATCGCTTTGTCAGAAGTTTTATCCAGATTTAACATCAGGTGATTCAAAAAATCTCACAAAACATCATTTTGAAATACTTTGTAATAATATTGATGATTTAGAAAATGGAACAGACGAGAATGTTTGCAACAAACAAGTTTTGTCTTTGTTATTTGACTCAAACCAAAAAAATAAAACACTTCATACTTGCTCATCAGACAATTTGAGAAAAAACGAAACTAATAGAGTCATTTCAGTTAGATCCTGTGACCATAAAATTGAATGTCACTTAAAAGACGATGAATGTTCAGAACTATGTATCAACAGCAGCTTAAAATAGTCAGAAAATGGATTTGCAGAAACTTTTAATCAAAATTTTGATCAATTTAGTTTAACTGAATGCTTTCCATTTTTACGACTAACAAGCAGTTTATCTTCTAAAAGATCTCTGTACTTAGTGATAGATTACAAAAACTTACCAACAAGTTTATTTTTAGAAAAGCAATTACTAGATAATTCAAGCGAAATTATGATAGAAAACCAAAACCTTTACAATAATAAGTCACTTATTACGATGAAAATTGATGGTTACAAAAATATCACAATCAAATCGATGTTAGATTTTTGTAACATCCGAAAGTATTTATGTTCATGGAGGTTTTATTGTAAATCAGAAGAAATTGAAAGTATCGACTTGACTAAAGTTTGTGATTATAATGTTGATTGTCTAGACAGTTCAGATGAAATGAACTGCTCGAAAAAGACTCATTTCTACTGCTGGAATAACAATTCCAAGTTTATTGAAAAAAGCAAGTTTTTGGATGGTCGAAAAGACTGTTCTGATGGTTCAGATGAATGTTTAAACTACTTTTCATCGGTATATGAGATGATTAAAAGCGACTTTCTTCGTTACTTTATTTGGTTTGTCACAGTTCTTACAATAACTGTTAACATATATGTTATTTGGAAGCATTGTTTGAAATTAAAAGAAGCTGAAAGTAAAAGTTCAGTGAAGTATGTGAATACATTTCTTTTATGCCAGCTAGCAGTTTCTGATTTAGTAATGGGAGTCTCTTTGTTGATACTTGGTGTCAATTCATTTCAATATTCAGGTCAATATTGCATTCATGATCTTGAATGGAGAGCAAGTACTACTTGTAACGTGGTTGGTGTGCTTGCTGTGTTTTCATCTCAAACATCAATGACTACTTTAGTATTAATCACAACTTTGAGATTGTATGTTACTATTTGCCCATATAAAACTAATCGATTAAACCACAAGCTCATCAGACTTGTTTCATTGCTTTCTTTGGTGTTTTGTTTCCTGTTTGCAATGATTCCAGTTTGGTTCAAATATAAATTTGCTGACCAACTTTATATTGAATCAAATCCTTTTTTCCTAGACCAATCGGTAAATTACAGCACAATTGAAATGTTTTACAAAAAAACTAAAGTAATTCTCAGTAACCTTCTTAATACATCATCAATGTTCAACAACAGCCTTGGTACAAACTTCAGCTATCAATTCATTAAAACTTATTTCGAAAGTGGAAAAAGAGGACCTCTATTTCAGTCCAGAAATGTTAAAATCAAAAACGCGTTCGGATATTTCAGTACCTCTCCTGTTTGCTTTCCAAATCTTTATACAAATATTTCATCATCTTATTTTATTCTTTCATTGATCATTATAACTTTCAATACTTGTTCACTTTTATATATTTGTGCAGCTTATAGCTACATGTTCTACACTACTAAGAAAAGCTCAAAATCTGTTAAGCAGTCAAAAAATACAAATCAAATGGGAAAAATGAAATTACGAGTTTTCCTCATCATTATAACAGATATGTCTTGTTGGTTACCAGTTATAATCATGTCTATTATAAGCTATAGTGGATACAAACTTGATGGTGAAGTACTTCCTTATTCTGCTATCATTATCCTACCAATCAATAGTGCAATAAATCCAATCATTTATTCAGGTATCGATAAAACCATTACAAACTTCATTAAATTAAAATGTTGTAGAATCAAGCAAGAATCAGTCAAAAAAACTGAAAATATTGAACTTAAAACCATTAAATCGGCTGGAACAAAATTTGAATAATATACATCATATCACAAATAATGGTTTTAAATGGTATTATTACACTTGTAATCAGAATTTGTTTTATGGTTTTGAGTCATTGTGTATTTGTGTATTTTTGTAACATAAACTTTCAATGTTAAAAATTTAAAAAGTCATTAAGTGTGCTTCAATTTAAGTTTTCCGAAAAATTTTTTCAATTAAAAAAATATCAATTTTTACTTTGAGGTAGGTTTACTATTTGTATGTATATAGTATTTGTTCATCGTAATATTTCAAACATTTATAATCAAAATGTAAATAAAAAATGTATGAAATTCGAAATGACATTGTTCAATTTTGTGCAAAATTTTTATAGCAGTGAACTGCAGAATAATAATAAAACAAAAGTTTTAAATAAATTGATTTGTGTTTAAGAACTATTTTTTAGTTTGATTGTGTTTTGGGTAATCTGAAATCTATTATTACAAAAGAAACAAAGCTTTAGCTGGATGAAGAACTGTATTAGAATATAAATATACCGAAGCAACATTAATCAAAAATAAAAATAAAGTTTTTATAATTACGAAATTATTTTGTGAGTTAAGTTTTTAGTGAAACATCTTAATATAATAAAATAGGAAGTAGCGGAAGTTTAATTAACGCTTGATAGCTTCAAATTAGAAAATCAAATTATTTTGATGTTTAAATTACTTTCTTAATCAATATGAGTTTTGAGTATCTGAAATAATTGAGTATCTGAAATGATAGTCAAGTCACCAGTAGTATGCCTCAGAGTTCTGTTTTGGTTTCCCCTTCTCTTTTCAATTTTCATTAAGACCTCATCATAAGACCAGTGACAGTAGATGACGTCAGTTTCACCTCATTGGCACCTCAGAATCCAGCCCACAAAGTCTGAAATTATCAACTTTTTCTCGTAAGCCAGCTGCAAATTCTTTAAACTAATATTCCATCCATTGTTTTATTATTTTTTATTTTAAATTAAGAATATATTTTTTGAATATATTTTTCATTCAACTAATATTTTGTCATTAAATTTGAAATGATACTTTTACAGATCAACTACAAATTGATTACAATCAAGTCTGTGTTCGAGTTCGTACTAAAAATGCTATTCGTCTAATCCTAAACAACCTCTGGCAAAAAGTCAACAAACTCGTATCCGGTTAGCTCTTCAGTAGATTCAGACTCTTTCTGATATGATCTTTGATCTTCAGAGGGAAAACTCAGTGAGTATGAAAGTAGTTTGCTCCACAGAGCAATTAAAAAGCAGATGAAACAAGAATCTTCCTTGTCTCTACATCTTCATCCCAGATCTGATGATCTTATGATCCAACACATCTCATGGATAAAAGGTCAATCATTACTTTTTCATCACTTATGACGTCACACAGCTGCCGTAGGTAACCGACAGATGACGTCATTCTTCTCGACTCGCACCCAAACGCGTAACTATGACTTCAACGAACGAATACTGCAAGATGGAGATGCTTGTGATGGAATCTTTATCATTACAAGCGGAATGGTTCAAGTAAATTATCTTACTCATCACTACTTGACTTCAATCAATGTTTTTGTAGCTGATTGGTGATCTAGATGGTCACGTGGGTCACTTACGTCATCATCCAATTCTCATTAGCAGCGAAGATATGTAAGTAAAGTAATTTGAGAGGTTAAAACTATCAACTGTTCTCTGTTTAGTCACACATCTACCTCAGCTATTAACTACTTGGGTCCTGGTACTGCTTTGGGAGAGCTGAGATTCCTGATCAAGTCTACGAGGAGCTTGACAGCACTTTGTAAAACTGCAGTAAAGGTTTAGAACACTTTGATTTAAATACTGAATCCTGTCTTTGTGATGTGATTCAGACGGTTTTTTTGCCTGAAGAAGCATTATTGGAATGCTTTGAAAGGTTTCCTAATACTTAGAAGAATATGTGGAAGTCTTTAGCTGTAAGGATCGCTCTTCCTTTGTACCTCATAAGTCCTAAATATGAAGTGAGATTCGTCTGTTTCAAAATTGTTTAAAAATTAAATTATTTTCAAACTGACAGAAAATGAAAGTTGAAGCATTAGCTCTTCGTATAATTGATGGTAAGTTTGATCTTCATCATTACTCCAATCTCTATTTGATCTTCTTCTAGGTTATGTTATTGAATTAACATCTGAAAGACCCACATTAAATATTGATCAAACTGTTAGTGAGATTGTAATCATTCATGGAAAAGTTGAATCGAAACAAAATGAAAGTATTCTAACTGGTCCACTTATAGTACCGCAAGAACTCTCTGAGGTAAGCTTCATGAAATCATCTTGTTGCCACTAGATGGAGCTAATCACGATTTTGTCCAGGTCACTTTGCATTCAGGAAAATTTGCAATTATCTTGATTATTCTTCATCGCCTAAATGTCGGTCAAATGATTGATCGAGAAGCTATGAGTAAGTTTGTTTGGATTAAAAAACGTTTTTTTATAAATAAATGAATATAATAGTAATCAGTGAACGATTTTAAAATATTGTTCGCAAAAATACAAACTGAAAAGTCGAAATTTCGATCCAATTAGGTTATTAATTAATGAAAACAACCAAAGGTCTAATAATATCATAAAAGGAACCCAGTTTTATCATTTACTTTCGACAGCTTTTTTCGCTAGTAGATTTTTCATCGTATCTCTAGATGCTGATCCTTAGTGTTGTCCTGGTACTCAGCGACAAGAAAATGATTTCCCAAAAATGTCCACCTTACCTCTTATCGTCTCTTTACCAGTTTTCTCTTTCGGTTCGCCCACAAGGGATTGACTTCAGGGACTGTAGATGGCTTTTTTATTAAATGTCCAGATGCAGCAATTTCCATTTCAGTATTTTAACTTCTCAGCTTTTTAAAATGATTTGTTTATTCCATACTTGCCAGTTCTTATCTTCAGTCATTTGTTTGAAAATTAGTTTAATTTCTACTTTTAATTACAAAGTTATTGTTTTATTTACTTAAAAATTTTCTATTTTATATTATCGTTTAAATGGTCAGTGTAAATTTGTTTGCTAAAAATAGAATTTGTTTTAGATACAGAATCAGACAGTGAATCAAATGGAAGTGAAAATGAATCAAATCTTAGTTTAAAGTAATCAAAGATTAAACAAGATATCAAGTTGTGAAAATACAAATTTTCCATCAAGTCTTTACGATCAAACTTAATAAAAATTCACAACATTATCGCTTAGTTTGATTTATTGAGCTGTCTGTGCTAAAGGTGTTTGAAATAATATATTTTTCTTTATGTAATTATGTTTGCCTAAAAACCAAATTATCAAACAGTTTTAAATGGATTTTTAATGAATTAAAAACTTGAGTTTTCAATAATAAATTATGAATAAAGCGATTGCTAACTTAAATCTTTTGTATTCTTGTGTACTTATTAAATTTCTAATTTGCTAATTCTAATCTGTTCCTAACATTTATAATCAAAATGTAAATAAAAAATGTATGAAATTCGAAATGACATTGTTCTATTTTGTGGAAAATTTATATAGCAGTGAACTGCAGAATAATAATAAAACAAAAGTTTTAAATAAACTGATTTGTGTTTAAGAGCTCTTTTTTAGTTTGAATATGTTTTGGGTAATCTGAAAACTAATTTTACAAAAGAAACAAACCTTTAGCTAAATGAACAATTGTATTAGATATAAAAATACAGAAGCAACATTAATTAAAAATAAGAATTTTAAAATTTCACTTTCCAATAATAATAAAAAAATTTGTGAGTTGAGTATTTTTATGACACATTTTATCATGATAAGATAGGAAGTAGCGGAAGTTTAATCACCGCTTGATAGCTTCAAGTTAGAAAATCGAATTTTTTTAATCTTTGAAATTCTTTGATTTGTTTTAATGAATAATAAAACAAAAATTTAATAAAAATTAACTATATAATAATCACTAACTACTTATTTTACCAGCTAAAGTTTCTTTTTATCTAAATTAAATATTAACAGGTTTTATTTTTAAACGTTTATTCATAATTAGGTTAAATAACTTTTTTCAAATTTATTATTCCATTTTTAAATTTTGATAAACAAATGTATGTTGTCATCTCACTGCTAAAACTTAATTGGTAGATTAGTGGAAATAAATATATACTTTCATGATAAATGTATTGATAAGAATTTTTTTTATACCTACGTGTTATAAGAAATTTTTAATTACTTTCATTTGGTTTAAATCATGCCATGAAAATATTAAAGTTTTTAAACTTCATCTGAAGTTAAAGATTATATGATTTATATCAAAAGTAGCTATTAACTTTTATTTTTATATCTTTTGTGTTTAGTGTAATAATAAAACTATTTTCTTTTAAACTCAATTAAAATAATCTGTGTCTTGGTACCGAGTTGCAAATATCAATTTTTGAAAGTAATTTTTAAATTCATTAAATTGAAAATTTTATTGTTAAAATACACGAAAAGTAAAATCTACAATTGGAATTACATCTAATTAACATCCTCAAATTCAAGCTGCTCACTAAAACTACTCTTTTATATGAATTTTAAATGATGTCAGAATTTAATGATGTCAATTAAAATGATCTGTGTCTTTAACTTTAATAATTATTATTTACTTAAATTGTTAATAATATTTTTAATTAATTCGAAATCTAAACATTTTTATGCAAATGTAAAATTGCAAGTATAATGCTAATTTTGAAATAACAATTTGCTCTTTAAATATTAGAAATATAAAACATCATTTTTTAGTTTTAAATAAAAATTAAATTCACGGTTTTTAAGATATAAATATTTGTCAAATTGAACTCTACGTTGATTTTGAAATTATGTTCGATGTTTGTTCGGAAATTAGTTTTGAAATTAATTCAGAATGATTCCAAAATTATAAAAACAAAATGTAAATTCGAGTTACTTTTAATTTACTTTTACTACAATTATATTTTCAATTTAATTAACTTGAATAATTTGAATAGCTAAATTAGAATTTTAAAGTTTGTTTTTAAACCATTATATTATTTCATAGATTTATAAAAGTATTTGTAATTTCACGAAACTATTCAGTAAATCATCAACTTATTTTCTTCACGTTTTTACTTAAATATTTATTGGATTGATTCAACTTCCTATCTTTGTGGATAAAATAGTTCCTTAGCAAACCTTTTGTGCCTTCAAATTAATTAGTTGTTTAAATTGAGAGCTTTTCTTAATTTTCTTTTTAAGTTTTGAGAATTTTTTGTTTGAAAAATAAATCTTAATCTAAATGAATGTTAGAAATACTATTAGAGTTTTGTTTTTATAAATTAAGTCTTTTATTTGAAATCTAAGAGCAGAAAACTAACAAATGGTAAACTATATTAGAGTTGAATAATTGACTAAAATTTATTTCAGTTTGTAATTATTCTTTTAAAGGTCAAAAAAATTACTTATTTTGATAAAAATATTAATTCACAAAATTTTAATTCTAAATTTGTATATTTAGTTTATTAACTCTCTTTTAATTTTGTGCAAATAATTTTAAAACCCTTCTTTTATCTGATTAAAGGGTGGTTATTTAGTTTAAAATTACAATTTAAGTAATTAGAAGTTTTGGTAACTTTACAATCATGTGTGAAATTAATATGTTTCCTCTAAGCTTAAATCTCTATTATTTAAAGTTAAAAAAGTTTCTTGATTGAAAGCACATTAATTTTTAGAGTTTTTTTGAAGATATATTTCAATTATTTAATTTCCTGTAGTTTTTTTTTAATTTTAAATAAAACATTTGCTGTAGGGGTAAGAACTTAAACTAATCTGATTTCAATTTCAGTTTTGTTTTAAGTGCTTTAACTGAAAACAATAATATAAGTTGTAATTAAAAATGCTGCAACTTTTTCAATGGATTTGTTTGGTGGTTTTGTTTACTTTCACTTTGAGTAGGGATCGTGAGTAACTAACAAATCATTAAAAAACAATTAATTTACTTTCTAAAATCATTAAAATTGAAAATAACTTTTAGATACCGTTCTCTTGTTCTGATAATTAAAATTTAAAGAATTTAAATTATAATTTAATTTGACTCTAGATTATTGAAGCTTTTCTATTTTTAATTAATTTCAAAATGCTTCTATTTATACAGATGATTTTGCAACACGTTATGATAGTAGGAAACCTTGTAGGCCTGAAGACGGATATCTAAAATGCCGAGCTGCAAGAAATCGTTACAATTTTAGAATGGGTGATGAAGTTTGTGTTAAAAGATATTTGTCTAAAACCGATTGTGGAGTTACATTAAAATGTACCGATGATGAGCTTCTGTGTCAAGAAAGGTGAAAAATAAACTTTGCTTATTCGTAATTGCACATTTTAACAGAATTTATAACATATTTAAAGTTTTAATTCCTTCATTGACTAATTTTTTTCATACTATTTTAATAATTCTTTCATATTTTTTGCAAAATTAAAAAAATAGAATCATTTATTCAAATAAGGTTAAGTAGGTTCTAATTCTGCAGATTCAAAGTTTAAACAAATATTAAAATCAAAATCAAAACTAAAAAATGTTTAATTTAAAACTTAATATTTTTCTATTAATTTTGTTCAAACCATTCATCGATTAATTTTCTCAAAAGTTTTTAAGTTTGTTTCAAATGATTTTGTAATCAAACTTAACTTCTGGGTTAAAATTAAAACTTTCCTAGAAAACTGAATAAAAATTGAAGCGAGACAAACTGATATTTGTTGTGATTAATTTAATTGAGATATTTAAAAAAGTTGACTAGTTTACTTGAGTGAAGAAAATAATTATAAGAAATTGAACAAAAATATTCTTAAACGAATTGTTTAAGCAGATGTGTGAAACGAAGAGGCATACGTTTTTATTGTGACAAAATAACTTCCACTTTTTTACAACTTCGATGTCATCCTGATGAAGTTCTGTGTCCGAAAACTAACGAATGCTTAACACGAAGATTGTGGAGTAGTCGTCCGTATATAGATTTTTGGCATTATTTTCAGATTAAAAAGGTTTGTAATTTAAAAAATACTATTTAATTAAAAAAATGACATTTTCATTTACTGGTTTATGAAAATAAAAATTAAACGGCCTACACTTTGATAAAGAAAGACTTATACAACATTAAATATCTAATATTATGAACAATACTTAACTTTTTATATTAATTTATATCAGTTAAATTACAATTCTTAATCAAAACGAGTTTGTTTTAAAAAATAATTTCAATAAGACTATACTCATTATAAAATATTTTAGTTAAGAATTTCAATTTTTGTCAGTTTTTTCAAAATAAACGCAAGCTAAAAGAAATTTTGATTTAAAATAAAATGAAAGATTGTTGAAAGCTAAATAGAATAAAATAAATAATTAGTTACAGAAATATTGTATTTTTTGAAATATGTTCGATACATAAGGAATGTTTTTAAAATATTTGAATTATCTCTTATATTTTATATTATGTTTCAGTATGATGAATTTGGAAAGCGAATATACATACGTTTTTATTCATGCGATAAAGCTATAAATTATCTATGTCTTGATAAATACAAAAGATGTATTCCTCGAGAATGGGTGAAGGATGGAGAAAATCATTGTAAGAATGGTGCTGATGAATCTGGTAGTTTAAAGTGTTTTAATCAGACTGAGTTTACTTGTAAAGAAAATCGTCGATGTATTCCTCGATATCGTGTCAATGATGGTTTCAGTGATTGTAAAGATAGTTCAGATGAAAATAATACTCAGACAAATTGTTTTTTCCGTGAGTTTAAATGTAATTTAGATAAAAGGAACAAAACCCGTTGTATACCTAGATCCTGGGTGGGTAACTCAATTAGAGATTGTGAATCAGGAGAAGATGAAAGTCATAGATTCGATCAATGTATAGAAAATGAAGTTGAATGTTTAGATAAAAGCAGATGTCTTCCACAAATACTAATTTGTGATGGAATCTTGAACTGTAAAGATGGAAGTGATGAAATTGAAATGTGTGATCTGAATAATTATGTGAGAAGTTTCAGAGGTGAAATTGTTTTCGTTACTTCAAAGTCAATATTTAGTGGTTTGAAAAACTTTTACATCGAAGGGTTAGAATATTATTCTAATCTTGTTTTTGGTAGTAATTGTCAACTAAAAACTAATAGCTTTATTGGATTACCAAATAAATTCCAAAATCAAACAACTCCTGATAGCAACATGTGTTCAAATATACAAGAAAAATGTTTGAACGAACAAAACCAGTTTATTTGTTCAAAATGTTTAGATAACAAAACTATAATATTCAACTCACAAGTTTGTGACAACATAATCGATTGTCCCGACGCATCAGATGAATGTACATGCGAGAAATCTTCAATTGAATCGCTTTGTCAGAAGTTTTATCCAGATTTAACATCAGGTGATTCAAAAAATCTCACAAAACATCATTTTGAAATACTTTGTAATAATATTGATGATTTAGAAAATGGAACAGACGAGAATGTTTGCAACAAACAAGTTTTGTCTTTGTTATTTGACTCAAACCAAAAAAATAAAACACTTCATACTTGCTCATCACACAATTTGAGAAAAAAACGAAACTAATAGAGTCATTTCAGTTAGATCATGTGACCATAAAATTGAATGTCACTTAAAAGACGATGAATGTTCAGAACTATGTATCAACAGCAGCTTAAAATGGTCAGAAAATGGATTTGCAGAAATTTTTAATCAAAATTTTGATAATTTTAGTTTAACTGAATGCTTTCCATTTTTACGACTAACAAGCAGTTTATCTTCTAAAAGATCTCTGTACTTAGTGATAGATTACAAAAACTTACCAACAAGTTTATTTTTAGAAAATAAATTACTAGATATTTCAAGCGAAATTATGATAGAAAACCAAAACCTTTACAATAATAAGTCACTTATTACGATGAAAATTGATGGTTACAAAAATATTACAATCAAATCGATGTTAGATTTTTGTAACATCCGAAAGTATTTATGTTCATGGAGGTTTTATTGTAAATCAGAAGAAATTGAAAGTATCGACTTGACTAAAGTTTGTGATTATAATGTTGATTGTCTAGATAGTTCAGATGAAATGAACTGCTCGAAAAAGACTCATTTCTACTGCTGGAATAACAATTCCAAGTTTATTGAAAAAAGCAAGTATTTGGATGGTCGAAAAGACTGTTCTGATGGTTCAGATGAATGTTTAAACTACTTTTCATCGGTATATGAGATGATTAAAAGCGACTTTCTTCGTTACTTTATTTGGTTTGTCACAGTTCTTACAATAACTGTTAACATATATGTTATTTGGAAGCATTGTTTGAAATTAAAAGAAGCTGAAAGTAAAAGTTCAGTGAAGTATGTGAATACATTTCTTTTATGCCAGCTAGCAGTTTCTGATTTAGTAATGGGAGTCTCTTTGTTGATACTTGGTGTCAATTCATTTCAATATTCAGGTCAATATTGCATTCATGATCTTGAATGGAGAGCAAGTACTACTTGTAACGTGGTTGGTGTGCTTGCTGTGTTTTCATCTCAAACATCAATGACTACTTTAGTATTAATCACAACTTTGAGATTGTATGTTACTATTTGCCCATATAAAACTAATCGATTAAACCACAAGTTCATCAGACTTGTTTCATTCTTTTCTTTGGTGTTTTGTTTCCTGTTTGCAATGATTCCAGTTTGGTTCAAATATAAATTTGCTGACCAACTTTATATTGAATCAAATCCTTTTTTCCTAGACCAATCGGTAAATTACAGCACAATTGAAATGTTTTACAAAAAAACTAAAGTAATTCTCAGTAACCTTCCTAATACATCATCAATGTTCAACAACAGCCTTGGTACAAACTTCAGCTATCAATTCATTAAAACTTATTTCGAAAGTAGAAAAGGAGAACCTCTATTTCAGTCCAGAAATGTTAAAATCAAAAATGCGTTTGGGTATTTCAGTACCTCTCCTGTTTGCTTTCCTGATCTTTATACAAATATTTCATCATCTCATTTTATTCTTTCATTGATCATTATAACTTTCAATACTTGTTCATTTTTATATATTTGTGCAGCTTATAGCTACATTTTCTACACTACTAAGAAAAGCTCAAAATCTGTTAAACAATCAAAAAATGCAAATCAAATGGGAAAAATGAAATTACGAGTTTTCCTCATCATTTTAACAGATATGTCTTGTTGGTTACCAGTTATAATCATGTCTATTATAAGCTATAGTGGATACAAACTTGATGGTGAAGTACTTCCTTATTCTGCTATCATTATACTACCAATCAATAGTGCAATAAATCCAATCATTTATTCAGGTATCGATAAAACCATTACAAACTTCATTAAATTAAAATGTTGTAGAATCAAGCAAGAATCAGTCAAAAAAACTGAAAATATTGAACTTAAAACCATTAAATCGGCTGGAACAAAATTTGAATAATATACATCATATCACAAATAATGATTTTAAATGGTATTTTTACACTTGTAATCAGAATTTGTTTTATGGTTTGAGTCATTGTGTATTTGTCGGTTTTTGTAACATAAACTTTCAATGTTAAAAATTTAAAAAGTCGTTAAGTGTGCTTCAATTTAAGTTTTCCGAAAAATTTCTTTAATTAAAAAAATATTTAAAAAAAATATCAATTTTTACTTTGAGGTAGGTTTACTATTCGTTTGTATATAGTATTTGTTCATCGTACTATTTCAAACATTTATAATCAAAATGTAAATAAAAAATGTATGAAATGCGAAATGACATTGTTCTATTTTGTGCAAAATTTATATAGCAGTGAACTTCAGAATAATAATAAAACAAAAT
Organism: Pegea sp. RAD2-039; assembly: GCA_034620365.1. Lineage (NCBI taxonomy): Eukaryota > Metazoa > Chordata > Thaliacea > Salpida > Salpidae > Pegea > Pegea sp. RAD2-039. The sequence continues at coordinate 12,986 of JAQGEQ010000150.1, forward strand.
TTTTAAATAAACTGATTTGTGTTTAAGAGCTCTTTTTTAGTTTGATTGTGTTTTGGGTAATCTGAAAACTATTATTACAAAAGAAACAAAGCTTTAGCTGGATGAAGAACTGTATTAGATATAAAAATACAGAAGCAACATTAATTAAAAATAAAAATAAAATTTTTATAATTACGAAATTATTTTGTGAGTTAAGTTTTTAATGAAACATCTTAATATAATAAAATAGGAAGTAGCGGAAGTTTAATTAACGCTTGATAGCTTCAAATTAGAAAATCAAATTATTTTGATATTTAAATTACTTTCTTAATCATTATGAGTTTTGAGTATCTGAAATAATTGAGTATCTGAAATGATAGTCAAGTCACCAGTAGTATGCCTCAGAGTTCTGTTTTGGGTCCCCTTCTCTTTTCAATTTTCATTAAGACCTCATCAGAAGACCACTGACAGTAGATGACGTCAGTTTCACCTCATTGGCACCTCAGAATCCAGCCCACAAAGTCTGATCTTATCAACTTTTTCTCATAAGCCAGCTGCAAATTCTTTAAACTAATATTTCATATATTGTTTTATTATTTTTTATTTCAAATAAAAATAAATTTTTTGAATATATTTTTCATTCAACTAATTTTTTGTCATTAAATTTGAAATGATACTTTTACAGATCAACTACAAATTGATTACAATCAAGTCTGTGTTCGAGTTCGTACTAAAAATGCTATTCGTCTAATCCTAAACCACTTCTGGCAAAAAGTCAACAAACTCGTATCCGGTTAGCTCTTCAGTAAATTAAGACTCTTTCTGATATGATCTTTGATCTTCAGAGGGAAAACTCAGTGAGTATGAAAGTAGTTTGCTCCACAGAGCAATTAAAAAGCAGATGAAACAAGAAGCTTCCTTGTCTCTACATCTTCATCCCAGATCTGATGATCTCATGATCCAACACATCTCATGGATAAAAGGTCAATCATTACTTTTTCATCACTTATGACGTCACACAGCTGTTGTAGGTAACCGACAGATGACGTCATTCTTCTCGACTCGCACCCAAACGCGTAACTATGACTTCAACGAACGAATACTGCAAGATGGAGATGCTTGTGATGGAATCTTTATCATTACAAGCGGAATGGTTCAAGTAAATTATCTTACTCATCACTACTTGACTTCAATCAATGTTATTGTAGCTGATTGGTGATCTAGATGGTCACGTGGGTCACTTACGTCATCATCCAATTCTCATTAGCAGCGAAGATATGTAAGTAAAGTAATTTGAGAGGTTAAAACTATCAACTGTTCTCTGTTTAGTCACACATCTACCTCAGCTATTAACTACTTGGGTCCTGGTACTGTTTTGGGAGAGCTGAGATTCCTGATCAAGTCTACGAGGAGCTTGACAGCACTTTGTAAAACTGCAGTAAAGGTTTAGAACACTTTGATTTAAATACTGAATTCTGAATATGTGATGTGATTCAGACGATTTTTTTGCCTGAAGAAGCATTATTGGAATGCTTTGAAAAGTTTCCTAATACTGAGAAGAATATGTGGAAGTATTTAGCTGTAAGGATCGCTCTTCCCTTGTACCTCATAAGTCCTAAATATGAAGTGAGATTCGTCTGTTTCAAAATTGTTTAAAAATTAAATTATTTTCAAACTGACAGAATATGAAAGTTGAAGCATTAGCTCTTCCTATAATTAATGGTAAGTTTGATCTTCATCATTACTCCAATCTCTATTTGATCTTCTTCTAGGTTATGTTATTGAATTAACATCTGAAAGACCCACATTAAATATTGATCAAACTGTTAGTGAGATTGTAATCATTCATGGAAAAGTTGAATCGAAACAAAATGAAAGTATTCTAACTGGTCCATTTATAGTACCGCAAGAACTCTCTGAGGTAAGCTTCATGAAATCATCTTGTTTCCACTAGAGGGAGCTAATCACGATTTTGTCCAGGTCACTTTGCATTCAGGAAAATTTGCAATTATCTTGATTATTCTTCATCGCCTAAATGTCGGTCAAATAATTGATCGAGAAGCTATGAGTAAGTTTGTTTGGATTAAAAGACGTTTTTTTTATAAATAAATGAATATAATAGTAATCAGTGAACGATTTTAAAATATTGTTAGCAAAAATACAAACTGAAAAGTCGAAATTTCGGTCCAATTAGGTTATTAAGTAATGAAAACAAACAAAGGTCTAATAATATCATAAAAGGAACCCAATTTTATCATTTACTTTCGACTGCTTTTTTCGCTAGTAGAATTTTCATCGTATCTCTAGATGCTGATCCTTAGTGTTGTCCTGGTACTCAGCGACAAGAAAATGATTTCCCAAAAATGTCCACCTTACCTCATATCGTCTCTTTACCAGTTTTCTCTTATGGTTGGCCCACAAGGGATTGACTTCAGGGACTGTAGATGGCTTTTTTATTAAATGTCCAGATGCAGCAATTTCCATTTCAGTAGTTTAACTTCTCAGCTTTTTAAAATGATTTGTTTATTCCATACTTGTCAGTTCTTATCTTCAGTCATTTATTTGAAAATTAGTTTAATTTCTACTTTTAATTACAAAGTTATTGTTTTAATTACTTAAAAATTTTCTATTTTATATTATCGTTTAAATGGTCAGTGTAAAATTGTTTGCTAAAAATAGAATTTGTTTTAGATACAGAATCAGACAGTGAATCAAATGGAAGTGAAAATGAATCAAATCATAGTTTAAAGTAATCAAAGATTAAACAAGATATCAAGTTGTGAAAATATAAATCTTCCATCAAGTCTTTACGATCAAACTTAATAAAATTTCACAACATTATCGCTTAGTTTAATTTATTGAGCTGTCTGTGCTAAAGGTGTTTGAAATAATATATTTTTCTTTATGTAATTATGTTTGCCTAAAACCCAAATTATCAAACAGTTTTAAATGGATTTTTAATGAATTAAAAACTTGAGTTTTCAATAATAAATTATGAGTAAAGCGATTGCTAACGTAAATCTTTTGTATTCTTGTGTACTTATTAAATTTCTAATTTGCTAATTCTAATCTGTTCCTAACATTTATAATCAAAATGTAAATAAAAAATGTATGAAATGCGAAATGACATTGTTTAATTGTGTGCAAAATTTATATAGCAGTGAACTTCAGAATAATAATAAAACAAAAGTTTTAATTAAACTGATTTGTGTTTAAGAACTCTTTTTTAGTTTGATTGTGTCTTGGGTAATCTGAAATCTATTATTACAAAAGCAACAAAGCTTTAGCTGGATGAAGAACTGTATTAGATATAAAAATACAGAAGCAAAATTTATTAATAATAAGAATTTTAAATTTTCACTTTCCAATAATAATAAAAAGTTTTGTGAGTTGAATATTTTTATGACACATTTTATCATGATAAGATAGGAAGTAGCGGAAGTTTAATCACCGCTTGATAGCTTCAAGTAAGAAAATCGAATTTTTTTAATCTTTGAAAATCTTTGTTTTGTTTTAATGAATAATAAAACAATTATTTAATAAAAATTAACTATATAATAATCAGTAACTACTTAATTTACCAGCTAAAGTTTCCTTTTATCTAAATTAAATATTAACAGATTTTATTTTTAAACGTTTATTCATAATTAGGTTAAATAACTTCTTTCAAATTTATTATTTCATTTTTTAATTTTGATAAACAAATGTATGTCGTCATCTCACTGCTAAAACTTAATTGGTAGATTAGTGGAAATAAATATATACTTTCATGATAAATGTATTGATAAGAATTTTTTTTATACCTACGTGTTATAACAAAGTTTTAATCACTTTCATTTGGTTTAAATCATGCCATGAAAATATTAAAGTTTGATATTTCATTTGAAGTTAAAGATTATATGATTTATATCAAAAGTAGCTATTAACTTTTATTTTTATATCTTTTGTGTTCAGTGTAATAATAAAACTATTTTCTTTTAAACTCAATTAAAATAATCTGTGTCTTGGTACCGAGTTGCAAATATCAATTTTTGAAAGTAATTTTTAAATTCATTAAACTGAAAATTTTATTGTTAAAAAACACGAAAAGTAAAATCTACAATTGGAATTACATCTAATTAACATCCTCAAATTCAAGCTGCTCACTAAAACTGCTCTTTTATATGAATTTTAAATGATGTCAGAATTTAATGATGTCAATTAAAATGATCTGTGTCTTTAACTTTAATAATTATTATTTACTTAAATTTTTAATAATATTTTTAATTAATTCGAAATCTAAACATTTTTATGTAAATGTAAAATTACAAGTATAATGTTAATTTTGAAATGACAATTTGCTTTAAATATTAGAAATATAAAACATCATTTTTTAGTTTTAGA
>JAQGEQ010000076.1:0-10089 GCA_034620365.1 Pegea sp. RAD2-039
TTTTAAACCAACTACTGATAAGTTAATCTATCAAGTTGCAGCTGATTTTATTCATTGAAGTAAAAATCTTTATCTAATTACTTGTAATACTAACAGATGTCAAAATATAGTACTATTTAAAAGTGTTCACGAAATGATCACCAGCTTTTTCAAATAAATAGTTTATTTATATTTGTATACCGATTATAGTTAGAAATTAGTTTTAACTGATTGAGAAGAAACAGAGAAATGTTAGAACAATGAGATTCTTTTGATGAATGTTCCAATAATTACATCTTCTTCATCATCTCTTTATTACTCATTTAGCAATGTTGTGCCATGTAGTCTGCAGTACATGATTCTCTGCAGCACTTGTTTTGGAGACGAGCTATACGAGGGCTACAAGAAGAGATATTATTTAAACTAGACAATTTATTTTTGTTTGTTTCTTGTAATTAAATTGATTTTGTATAACTCTTAAAGTTGTAACTAATCATTATTACTAAAAGTTTAAATATCAATTAAAACAGAAATGTATATTTAGTTGACAAAATTTTAATGACAATTTATACAACCTGATAATGTTTACCATAAAACTACTAATCATAAGATATTAAAACTGTTGAAGTAAACTTACAAGTGATGTTCGTACATCTGGCAATATAAGTCGAAGCTTCCTTTAGGTTGTTCGAACACATCAAACATATACAAGGCTAGGAAACGATCCACTGAAATTGAAAACATCTTTGATTAAAGATTTTTTAAATCTTTATACCAACTTTACTGCCAATCAATTTAGATCGAAATATTTGTTTAATTGAAAGATCTTTAACAGAAACAATAAATACTTACAATCTTTGCAAGCCACAGGAATCAATCTTCTGAACAAACTGTTCTTCTCAGCGTAGTAGAAGTTATATAAATTGAGATTGTTTGCTGGACAAACACATTTAAAGACCTGATCGAAATCGTCTCCACAGACTTGAAGCGGAGATTTGTAGCTGGCCGCACACATTGCTGAGCTTTCACCTTGACACTGACACACATATAGCATAGCTATTAAGAAGATTATTCCAAACTTGAACATTTTCGTAGTTTGTTGATAGCTCAATATCTGATAAAAAAGAAAATTAAAAAATTGATTCAACTTAAGTAAACTGTTTGTATAAAAAGCAGCAAGATAAAAACCAACACTTTTAAAAATATATCAGATTGTAACAAGGTAAAACATAAATTAAGATATATAATATAATGGTAAAATAAACTCTATTAAAATATAATTAAAGAAAAAAAATGATTTCTTTTAAAATCAAATATCTTTCGTTGTGTAACAATTTACAACAATTATAAAAGTTAGCAATGTTAAAACTTTGAACTTGAAGTCTCTTTATAGTACTACAATTTGTTTATTTGTTTGTAAATGTTTATAATAAAACATAACTAATTGTATTACTATTTTAAATATTTATGTAATTACGTAATTGTCTAACACAATGATTCACGTATATGTAAATTAATATAAACAATATACTTTATTTGAAACTTTCTTATAACAATAAAAATGTTTAGAATATTGTTGACATGTAATTAGCATTTGAAAAAAACTATTTTTAAATTTATTATACCACTTAAAGTTTCAAACGTTCAATATAATTCTAATCGTGTAGCTTGCTGGTATTTAAATTAAACTCTTTTAAAAAATTTTCAAAACATATATTGTAAGAACTTCCAAATTCTACTAAAGATATTCTTTAAACTCTAAGCTAAGCTATATTTCTAAAGATTAGTATAGGATTGTAAATTTTTCAAAGTAGTTTATAAATATAAAAGATAACTTTGAAATTAAGCAGTAAACTTGAAACTGATTTCTTATCATTAATTTAATAAGATCACTAATATAAGAAACTTACTAGTAATAAATATTATTAATAATTGTAATAATAGTAATGATAACAGTTATAATAAATTAAATAATAAACCCTGTTGAAAGACCTGAGCTTTATAATTAAGACAGATATTAATGACTGCCCGAACAGCTAGATTTCTATTGAATCAATTTTCAAAACTAAAATCCGTCGCTTCATATACAACTTTTTCTTATAGATTCAAAAGTCTGGTTGCCAATCTCGACTCAATTAATTTAGGCTACAAAATTTTTAAACTATCTACAAAAACTAAATATGACTCATCGTTTTAAAAAAGAGTCCCAAATACATTTAACTACAAACAAGTTTCAAGAACTTTAGTTTCCTGTAGAACTGAATAGTTTACAATCATATGACAAATCACAATCATTTGATAAAGTGCAATCTTATATGTGACATCAAGAATGGTTTATGAAAGAAAATATTTCTTCACTAATTTCTTAACTGGTTATTTTTTCACTCAAGATTTAAAAAAAATTAAATTGAGAATTACTTATTGGGTAGAACCAAACAACAAGAGTCTTTTTCTACTACTAGTCAATTCATTAGTGTGGTTCTCCGGGAATTCATTCTGAGTCCCTTTTAATGTCGATGGTAGTTGAATTCCTCATCTTGAGACTTGTAGTAATATATGAAATCAGTGTGTTTCTATCTACAGATAATTTTAAGTTAATTTAAGTTAAGATAATCACATAGTTCCTAAAAATCACAAACAGTTGTATGAGTTATAGAAGACTGATCAATTAATTATGAATCTTTAGAGGTGATTTAATCCTACGCCACTTTTCCCCAACTCACTAATGTCCTGTCTAAGCTGTTGGACAAAATACCTGGCGGATATAGGACTGAAACAAATGATCCTTTTCCTATATGTTGAATGACAGAGAATATCTGCTAAAAACGATCAAGACTTCATCCTCACTTTCCATATATTTATTTAAGTTGTTAGAATGACTTTTGTGATTGGAAAAAGAAAAGAAAAATTTTATCAAAAAATTATATTATCACCAAACAAGTTGAGTAGCTTATAAAAGAATTAAAGCCACCAACAGATGATGAAAAAATTATCAGTAACTTCTCTAAGCAAGAAAAAATATTTTAAAAAAGTATCTTTATCGAGTTGTAATCAATTGTTAAAATCAGTTCAATACCAATTACTCAAAAGAACAAAGAAGGTGAATGTGCTTTTAAACCAGACATACTGGTGGATCGGTATTTCTTAAGGTTGAACCAAAAAGACTACTAGTAGCAGCACAAAGTCATTCACTACTTACTACATTGTTGCAAGCAAAAATTATCAGAAGTTACTAACGTAGACAAATGAAGAGTTTGTAAAACTAAACTTGAAACCATCGGTCATATCACATCAGATTGTTGGTTAATCGCAGAAAAAGAAACTTTTATCCCCATAACAAATTAGCAAAATACATTCACTTTGGCATCAAACAGACCGAGAACATGGAAACAACGACAGGATATTCTTCCAAAACATAAAACAATAAAATTTTCTTACGAATAGACGTTGCATTACCAAGCGATACAAATATATCGATTTCTTCAAGTTTTTTATGAGAACTTTAAATCAAATCTGATCGTGAAATTCATTGAAAAATATTAGTAAAAATTGAAATTCCTACCAATTAAAAAATAGACTTTTTTAGGAACAGCTCACATACTACTTAAACTTCTTATTGAACTTTTCATAACTTCTATTTTATACTTGTTCCATATTCTTACTGAATGATATCATCTGCAATACTATGAATTGCACCCTAACCAAATCTTTAAAGCAATGGAACAATTCATATGTTTTATATTTCTTCGTTTTTATAACTCTTAAAGATGCGCATTTAAAATCACTTTTATTATTTGTTTTTCATAAACTTGTAGCCTAAATTACGTTGTTTGTGATTGGCAATCAGACTCTTAAATATATTCAAGTTAGCTTAGAATTTGCAGAATATCTTCAGTAATGATTTAAAGGCCTTGCATTATATGGTTTGAACAGTTTTTGAATGAGTTTAGATTTAGATACCAACAAGTTAGACGATTATAACTTTGTCAAAAGTTTAAAGTTTTAATGTAAATTCAATTAAAAATAAGCTTTTTCCAAACGCAAATCACATGTCAACAATATTTTTAAACATTTGTGTTGGTATAAGACAATTTTAAATGGAAAAGATATTGTTTATATTTTTTTAATGTGTTACGTAAAGCGTTGTGTTAGACAATTACGTATCTACATAAATATTTCGAATAATGAGGAAATTGGTCATGTTTTACTATAAACATTTTCAAACAAACAAACAAAATGTTGTACTATAAAAAGACTTCAAGTTGAAAGTTGTACCATTATTAACTTCTATAGTTGTTGTAAATTGTTACACAACGAAGGATATTTAATTTTAAAAGAAATCCTTTTCTGTTCTTGAATTATACTATATTATTCTTTATTTCATCATTATACTATATATTTTAATTTATGTTTTACTTTTAATTTTAATTTATTTTAAAAAGTGTTGTTTATTTCAAGAAAATTAATTTGTTGTTAAAATACGAAAATGTTTATAAAGTTTGGAACATTCATTGCAGTGGTAACGCTTTATCTCTATCAATGTGAAGCAAATGCTGACTGGAAATCAATTTGTGCTAACAGAAATCCATACACTCTTTTTAAGGTCTGTTCAGATGATTATGCAAAAGTTTTTCAGTGTGTTTGTCCATCTGTTCAAAATAACTTGAATAGAATTCTGACTAATCCTGCAAACAGTGGACTGAGAAGATTTCTTCGTGTAGCATGTAGAAGTAAAACACAAATTCTAATCTTAAATAATAACTTTTATTCTGATAACTTATATTTGACTAAATATAAGTTTTACTAATTTTATAAGGCAAAAGTTTCAAATATTTTCGTTCAGAAATATATTATAGAAATGTAAAGAATATAAATATATTAATTTCAGGCAATTCCAAAAAATTAGCAGAAACATTTGAACGAAGATCCAATTACCTTCCAGGAACTTTAAATTTGTTTTGCACCTATATTAGAAATCGCCAGTAAGTTTGTTTTCGTTAATATAATTTTCATTTTTTTATATCTAAATAATTCTGTAATTAAGTTATTTATTTGTGTTTCATCAAAACTAATTACTATTACATAACTAACATTTTTGAAAAATAAACTAAAACTTGTTTTAAAGATATTGATTATATATTAACTTAGTAAATTAAAATAATTCATAGATTTTTTAACAATTCAGCCGTTTACTGCACAGAATTCCTTATTCGGATCTTGCTAAACGATGCTGTTATCATTCCTGTAATAAAAGATTAATTCAACTATATTGCTAAATGAGCAATACAGAGATGATGAAGAGGATGTAACTATCTGAAATTTCATCAAAAGCTTCTCAGTGTTCTAACATTTCTCTGTTTCTTCTCAATCAGCTGAAACTAATTTATAGCTATACTTGGTATAAAAATATAAATAAACTAGTTATCTGAAAAAGATTGTGATCATTTTGTGAATACTTTTATATAGTATTTTAAAGAAATGATATTTTGAAATCTGTTACTAATAAAGGTAATTAAATAAAGATTTTGACTTCAATGAATAAGATTAGCTGCAACATAATAGAATAATTTATCAATTATTGGTTTAATAATATATTATAAAGAAACTTAAAATATAAAGAATAACTCTAACTTATTTCAGTAGAGAGAAGCTTTGATTTTATAAAGTTGAACGTAAAGCAGACTGATAAGTTTAGAAAAAAAACTTTTAAAAACTTCTTAGTGGTTCAATATCTTCTTGAAGTTTCAAATAGTGTTATAGTTTTATCTTATAATTGTCACCAACATTTTTGATTAAATTTGACTTACCATTTTACCAAAAAATAAAAAGTTTGTGAAAATGAACTTCAATAATAAAGCTTCAAATAAAAACTAATCTAGGTAATTTGCTGCACATAAATACTAATGTTGATTTCACATACAAAATTAACAATATCTTTTATCTTCGATAAGTCTGTATATCACAAGTTATCAGGTGAGGAAGAGTTATTTGGTGACTTTTTAGTCTCTAATCTGTAGAAATAAGAAAAAAATCCAACAAATTATATAATCTTAGAAAATTAACCAATTCTCAGTTCTTTTACTGAAGCAATTACATATTAGAAAATCTGTTAAATAAACTGAAATTTTTTGGGCTTCAATAATTTTCTTTTGCACTGTTTTCAAAATACTAATAAAAAGTAGAAATTTCGGTTGAAGTTATTTCTATAAGTCTGTCAACGGAGCTACTGATACTAGCTAGCTTCAGAAAATATTAACTTGATCTAAAAAAAAGATGCAAAACAAACATATAAACTGTTCATAAAATGAAATTATTTTCTAATTATATTGTTATAATTAAATTTGTTGTCATAATCCTAAAATGAAATTAATGACAAACTAGATGACGAAAATTTCAACCAAAAATTTAAGTTACTTGGTCACTTAACATGAAAATGATATTACTGCTGAAAAACAGAATTTTCTTTAAAAACTCCAATTACTAATAAAAAAAAAACGATTCTTGTTGTAGTTTTAGAGTTATACTTATAATAAGATATTAGTTTTGAAATTACTTCAGATCATCTATAGTATAATAATAAATCGCAAATTGCTTAATGGTGATAGGATTGAAACCTTATTTATTTTCTAATGTTAATTTTATCAAATTATTCAAACTTTTACTGAAACATCAAAAAAGCCGTATTTAGCGGTATATTTAATATTAAAATTATCAAAAAAAGGTGTTTAAGAAAAAAGTTTTGAAAAGTCTTGAGTTAAGAGAAATTGTGAAAAAGAATTGTGATTAATTATATAAATAAGTATAATTAGTTATATTTTGATGTAAGCTAATACATTTAAAATCAAATCTGTTCAAATACTATTTAAATCAATCTAACGTCTCTTTTCAAAAATTTTTAATAAATGTTGTTTTAACTTGAAATCTTTGTTTGCCATTAGACAATTCATATTTGTTTTTTATTAAAAGAATTTCATGCATATAGTGTCAGTTGGTTTAAGACAGGAAGATCTGGCAATGGTTCCTAAGAAAAATGTCACTTTTCTAAATGAACTAAAGGAATACTACTCGGTACATCTATTTCCATTTTGCTAAGGCATTTGAATCTGTCTTAAACGTGCTGAATAATTCTTACTTGGCAACAATAAAAAGCCAACAGTTTTAGTTTAAGTAGATTGATGATTACTGTTTGATAAAATCCAATGAACCTATAATAAGATTTATAAAAAAAAAATATTTTCTAAAACATTTTTGTGAATTTTTAAACATTAAACATTTACAACATTTGAAACTTCAAAAAGATATTTAATTACAAAAGATAAAATCTTTTAAAGCATATAATCTAAGTTTATCAGTCTGCTGTACATTCAACTTTACAAAATTAAAATTCTCTAAACTGAAATAAGTTAGAGTTATTCATTAAACTTCAATTTTCGAAATAATAGATTTTTAAACCAACTACTGATAAGTTAATCTATCAAGTTGCAGCTGATTTTATTCATTGAAGTAAAAATCTTTATCTAATTACTTGTAATACTAACAGATGTCAAAATATAGTACTATTTAAAAGTGTTCACGAAATGATCACCAGCTTTTTCAAATAAATAGTTTATTTATATTTGTATACCGATTATAGTTAGAAATTAGTTTTAACTGATTGAGAAGAAACAGAGAAATGTTAGAACAGTGAGATTCTTTTGATGAATTTTCCAATAATTACATCTTCTTCATCATCTCTTTATTACTCATTTAGCAATGTTGTGCCATGTAGTCTGCAGTACATGATTCTCTGCAGCACTTGTTTTGGAGACGTGCTATACGAGGGCTACAAGAAGAGATATTCTTTAAACTAGACAATTTATTTTTGTTTGTTTCTTGTAATTAAATTGATTTTGTATAACTCTTAAAGTTGTAACTAATCATTATTACTAAAAGTTTAAATATCAATTAAAACAGAAATGTATATTTAGTTGACAAAATTTTAATGACAATTTATACAACCTGATAATGTTTACCATAAAACTACTAATCATAAGATATTAAAACTGTTGAAGTAAACTTACAAGTGATGTTCGTACATCTGGCAATATAAGTCGAAGCTTCCTTTAGGTTGTTCGAACACATCAAACATATACAAGGCTAGGAAACGATCCACTGAAATTGAAAACATCTTTGATTAAAGATTTTTTAAATCTTTATACCAACTTTACTGCCAATCAATTTAGATCGAAATATTTGTTTAATTGAAAGATCTTTAACAGAAACAATAAATACTTACAATCTTTGCAAGCCACAGGAATCAATCTTCTGAACAAACTGTTCTTCTCAGCGTAGTAGAAGTTATATAAATTGAGATGGTTTGCTGGACAAACACATTTAAAGACCTGATCGAAATCGTCTCCACAGACTTGAAGCGGAGATTTGTAGCTGGCCGCACACATTGCTGAGCTTTCACCTTGACACTGACACACATATAGCATAGCTATTAAGAAGATTATTCCAAACTTGAACATTTTCGTAGTTTGTTGATAGCTCAATATCTGATAAAAAAGAAAATTAAAAAATTGATTCAACTTAAGTAAACTGTTTGTATAAAAAGCAGCAAGATAAAAACCAACACTTTTAAAAATATATCAGATTGTAACAAGGTAAAACATAAATTAAGATATATAATATAATGGTAAAATAAACTCTATTAAAATATAATTAAAGAAAAAAAATGATTTCTTTTAAAATCAAATATCTTTCGTTGTGTAACAATTTACAACAATTATAAAAGTTAGCAATGTTAAAACTTTGAACTTGAAGTCTCTTTATAGTACTACAATTTGTTTATTTGTTTGTAAATGTTTATAATAAAACATAACTAATTGTATTACTATTTTAAATATTTATGTAATTACGTAATTGTCTAACACAATGATTCACGTATATGTAAATTAATATAAACAATATACTTTATTTGAAACTTTCTTATAACAATAAAAATGTTTAGAATATTGTTGACATGTAATTAGCATTTGAAAAAAACTATTTTTAAATTTATTATACCACTTAAAGTTTCAAACGTTCAATATAATTCTAATCGTGTAGCTTGCTGGTATTTAAATTAAACTCTTTTAAAAAATTTTCAAAACATATATTGTAAGAACTTCCAAATTCTACTAAAGATATTCTTTAAACTCTAAGCTAAGCTATATTTCTAAAGATTAGTATAGGATTGTAAATTTTTCAAAGTAGTTTATAAATATAAAAGATAACTTTGAAATTAAGCAGTAAACTTGAAACTGATTTCTTATCATTAATTTAATAAGATCACTAATATAAGAAACTTACTAGTAATAAATATTATTAATAATTGTAATAATAGTAATGATAACAGTTATAATAAATTAAATAATAAACCCTGTTGAAAGACCTGAGCTTTATAATTAAGACAGATATTAATGACTGCCCGAACAGCTAGATTTCTATTGAATCAATTTTCAAAACTAAAATCCGTCGCTTCATATACAACTTTTTCTTATAGATTCAAAAGTCTGGTTGCCAATCTCGACTCAATTAATTTAGGCTACAAAATTTTTAAACTATCTACAAAAACTAAATATGACTCATCGTTTTAAAAAAGAGTCCCAAATACATTTAACTACAAACAAGTTTCAAGAACTTTAGTTTCCTGTAGAACTGAATAGTTTACAATCATATGACAAATCACAATCATTTGATAAAGTGCAATCTTATATGTGACATCAAGAATGGTTTATGAAAGAAAATATTTCTTCACTAATTTCTTAACTGGTTATTTTTTCACTCAAGATTTAAAAAAAATTAAATTGAGAATTACTTATTGGGTAGAACCAAACAACAAGAGTCTTTTTCTACTACTAGTCAATTCATTAGTGTGGTTCTCCGGGAATTCATTCTGAGTCCCTTTTAATGTCGATGGTAGTTGAATTCCTCATCTTGAGACTTGTAGTAATATATGAAATCAGTGTGTTTCTATCTACAGATAATTTTAAGTTAATTTAAGTTAAGATAATCACATAGTTCCTAAAAATCACAAACAGTTGTATGAGTTATAGAAGACTGATCAATTAATTATGAATCTTTAGA
>JAQGEQ010000241.1:0-49984 GCA_034620365.1 Pegea sp. RAD2-039
GTCCGTCATCTCAGATCTCTCTGGAGCTTCCGACCTTATGCGTCCGTCATCTCAGATCTCTCAGGAACTTCCGACCTCATGCGTCCATCATCTCAGATCACTCAGCAACTTACTACCTCATGCGTCCGTCATCTCAGATCACTCAGGAGCTTCCAACCTCATGCGTCCGTCATCTCAGATCACTCAGCAACTTCCGACCTCATGTGTCCGTCATCTCAGATCTCTCAGCAACTTCCGACCTCATGCGTCCATCATCTCAGATCACTCAGCAACTTACTACCTCATGCGTCCGTCATCTCAGATCACTCAGGAGCTTCCTACCTCTTGCGTTCGTCATCTCAGATCTCTCAGGAGCTTCCGACCTCATACGTCCGTCATCTCAGATCTCTCTGGAGCTTCCGACCTTATGCGTCCGTCATCTCAGATCTCTCAGGAACTTCCGACCTCATGCATCCGTCATTTCAGATCTCTCAGGAGCTTCCAACCTCATGTGTCCGTCATCTCAGATCTCTCAGCAACTTCCGACCTCATGTGTCAGTCATCTCAGATCACTCAGCAACTTCCGACCTCTTGCGTCCATCATCTCAGATCACTCAGCAACTTACTACCTCATGCTTCCATCATCTCAGATATCTCAGGAGCTTCCGACCTCATGCGTCCGTCATCTCAGATCACTCAGGAACTTCCGACCTCATGCGTCCGTCATCTCAAATCACTCAGGAGCTTCCAACCTCATGCGTCCGTCATCTCAGATCACTCAGGAGCTTCCGACCTTATGTGTCCGTCATCTCAGATCTCTCAGGAGCTTCCTACCTCATGCGTCTGTCATCTCAGATCTCTCAGGAGCTTCCAACTTCATGCGTCCGTCATCTCAAATCACTCAGAAGCTTCCTACCTCATGCGTCCGTCATCTCAGATCACTCAGCAACTTCCGACCTCATGCGTCCGTCATCTCAGATCACTCAGGAGCTTCCGACCTCATGCGTCCGTCATCTCAACTAACTCAGGAGCTTCCAACCTCATGCGTCCGTCATCTCAGATCTCTCAGGAGCTTCCAACCTCATGCGTCTGTCATCTCAGATTACTCAGGAACTTCCGACCTCATGCGTCCGTCATCTCAGATCACTCAGCAACTTCCGACCTCATGTGTCCGTCATCTCAGATCTCTCAGCAACTTCCGACCTCATGCGTCCATCATCTCAGATCACTCAGCAACTTCCTACCTCATGCGTTCGTCATCTCAGATCTCTAAGGAACTTCCGACTTCATGCGTCCGTCATCTCAGATCACTCAGCAACTTCCGACCTCATACGTCCGTCATCTCAGATCACTCAGGAGCTTCCGACCTCATGCGTCCGTCAACTCAGATCATCTCATGAGCTTCCGACCTCATGCGTCCGTCATCTCAGATCTCTAAGGAACTTCCGACTTCATGCGTCCGTCATCTCAGATCACTCAGCAACTTCCGACCTCATGCGTCCGTCAACACAGATCATCTCAAGAGCTTCCGACCTCATGCGTCCGTCAACTCAGATCATCTCATGAGCTTCCGACCTCATGCGTCCGTCATCTCAGATCTCTCAGGAACTTCCAACCTCATGCGTCTATCATCTCAGATCTCTCAGGAACTTCCGACCTCATGCGTCCGTCATCTCAGATTTCTTAGGAGCTTCCGACCTCATGCATCCGTCATCTCAGATCTCTCAGGAGCTTCCGACCTCATGCGTCCGTCAACTCAGATCACTCAGCAACTTCCAACCTCATGCGTCCGTCATCTCAGATCACTCAGGAGCTTCCGACCTCATGCGTCCGTCATCTCAGATCTCTCAGGAACTTCCAACCTCATGCGTCCGTCATCTCAGATCTCTCAGGAACTTCCGACCCCATGCATCCGTCGTCTCAGATTTCTCAGGAACTTCCAACCTCATGCGTCCGTCATCTCAGATCACTCAGGAACTTCCTACCTCAAGCATCCGTCATCTCAGATCTCTCAGGAACTTCCGACTTCATGCATTCGTCATCTCAGATCTCTCAGGAGCTTCCCACCTCATGCGTCTGTCATCTCAGATCTCTCAGGAACTTTCGACTTCACGTCGTCTCAGATCTCTCTGGAGCTTCTGACCTCATGGGTCCGTCATCTCAGATCATCTCAGGAGCTTCCGACCTCATGCGTCCGTCATCCCAGATCTCTCAGGAACTTCCAACCTCATGCGTCCGTCATCTCAGATCTCTCAGGAGCTTCCGACCTCATGCGTCCGTCATCTCAGATCACTCAGGAACTTCCAACCTCATGCGTCCGTCATCTCAGATCTCTCAGGAGCTTTCTACCTCATGCGTCCGTCATCTCAGATCTCTCAGGAGCTACCAACCTCATGCGTCCGTCATCTCAGATCACTCAGGAGCTTCCGACCTCATGCGTCCGTCATCTCAGATCTCTCAGGAACTTCCGACCTCATGCATCCGTCATCTCAGATCTCTCAGGAGCTTCCAACCTCATGTGTCCGTCATCTCAGATCACTCAGCAACTTCCGACCTCATGTGTCCGTCATCTCAGATCTCTCAGCAACTTCTGACCTCATGCGTCCATCATCTCAGATCACTCAGCAACTTACTACCTCATGCGTCCGTCATCTCAGATCACTCAGGAGCTTCCTACCTCTTGCGTTCGTCATCTCAGATCACTCAGGAGCTTCCAACCTCATGCATCCATCATCTCCGATATCTCAGGAGCTTCCTACCTCATGCGTCCGTCATCTCAGATCTCTCAGGAGCTTCCTACCTCATGCGTCCGTCATCTCAGATCTCTCTGGAGCTTCCGACCTTATGCGTCCGTCATCTCAGATCTCTCAGGAACTTCCGACCTCATGCATCCGTCATTTCAGATCTCTCAGGAGCTTCCGACCTCATACGTCCGTCATCTCAGATCTCTCTGGAGCTTCCGACCTTATGCGTCCGTCATCTCAGATCTCTCAGGAACTTCCGACCTCATGCGTCCATCATCTCAGATCACTCAGCAACTTACTACCTCATGCGTCCGTCATCTCAGATCACTCAGGAGCTTCCAACCTCATGCGTCCGTCATCTCAGATCACTCAGCAACTTCCGACCTCATGTGTCCGTCATCTCAGATCTCTCAGCAACTTCCGACCTCATGCGTCCATCATCTCAGATCACTCAGCAACTTACTACCTCATGCGTCCGTCATCTCAGATCACTCAGGAGCTTCCTACCTCTTGCGTTCGTCATCTCAGATCTCTCAGGAGCTTCCTACCTCATGCGTCCGTCATCTCAGATCTCTCAGGAGCTTCCGACCTCATACGTCCGTCATCTCAGATCTCTCTGGAGCTTCCGACCTTATGCGTCCGTCATCTCAGATCTCTCAGGAACTTCCGACCTCATGCATCCGTCATTTCAGATCTCTCAGGAGCTTCCAACCTCATGTGTCCGTCATCTCAGATCTCTCAGCAACTTCCGACCTCATGTGTCAGTCATCTCAGATCACTCAGCAACTTCCGACCTCTTGCGTCCATCATCTCAGATCACTCAGCAACTTACTACCTCATGCTTCCATCATCTCAGATATCTCAGGAGCTTCCGACCTCATGCGTCCGTCATCTCAGATCACTCAGGAACTTCCGACCTCATGCGTCCGTCATCTCAAATCACTCAGGAGCTTCCAACCTCATGCATCCGTCATCTCAGATCACTCAGGAGCTTCCGACCTTATGTGTCCGTCATCTCAGATCTCTCAGGAGCTTCCTACCTCATGCGTCTGTCATCTCAGATCTCTCAGGAGCTTCCAACTTCATGCGTCCGTCATCTCAAATCACTCAGGAGCTTCCAACCTCATGCGTCCGTCATCTCAGATCACTCAGCAACTTCCGACCTCATGCGTCCGTCATCTCAGATCACTCAGATGCTTCCGACCTCATGCGTCCGTCATCTCAAATCACTCAGGAGCTTCCTACCTCATGCGTCCGTCATCTCAGATCTCTCAGGAGCTTCCAACCTCATGCGTCTGTCATCTCAGATTACTCAGGAACTTCCGACCTCATGCGTCCGTCATCTCAGATCACTCAGCAACTTCCGACCTCATGTGTCCGTCATCTCAGATCTCTCAGCAACTTCCGACCTCATGCGTCCATCATCTCAGATCACTCAGCAACTTCCTACCTCATGCGTTCGTCATCTCAGATCTCTAAGGAACTTCCGACTTCATGCGTCCGTCATCTCAGATCACTCAGCAACTTCCGACCTCATACGTCCGTCATCTCAGATCACTCAGGAGCTTCCGACCTCATGCGTCCGTCAACTCAGATCATCTCATGAGCTTCCGACCTCATGCGTCCGTCATCTCAGATCTCTAAGGAACTTCCGACTTCATGCGTCCGTCATCTCAGATCACTCAGCAACTTCCGACCTCATGCGTCCGTCATCTCAGATCTCTCAGGAACTTCCAACCTCATGCGTCTATCATCTCAGATCTCTCAGGAACTTCCGACCTCATGCGTCCGTCATCTCAGATTTCTTAGGAGCTTCCGACCTCATGCATCCGTCATCTCAGATCTCTCAGGAGCTTCCGACCTCATGCGTCCGTCAACTCAGATCACTCAGCAACTTCCAACCTCATGCGTCCGTCATCTCAGATCACTCAGGAGCTTCCGACCTCATGCGTCCGTCATCTCAGATCTCTCAGGAACTTCCAACCTCATGCGTCCGTCATCTCAGATCTCTCAGGAACTTCCGACCCCATGCATCCGTCGTCTCAGATTTCTCAGGAACTTCCAACCTCATGCGTCCGTCATCTCAGATCACTCAGGAACTTCCTACCTCATGCATCCGTCATCTCAGATCTCTCAGGAACTTCCGACTTCATGCATTCGTCATCTCAGATCTCTCAGGAGCTTCCCACCTCATGCGTCTGTCATCTCAGATCTCTCAGGAACTTCCGACTTCACGTCGTCTCAGATCTCTCTGGAGCTTCTGACCTCATGCGTCCGTCATCTCAGATCATCTCAGGAGCTTCCGACCTCATGCGTCCGTCATCCCAGATCTCTCAGGAACTTCCAACCTCATGCGTCCGTCATCTCAGATCTCTCAGGAGCTTCCGACCTCATGCGTCCGTCATCTCAGATTATCTCAGGAGCTTCCGACCTCATGCGTCTGTCATCTCAGATCTCTCAGGAACTTCCGACTTCATGTAGTCTCAGGAGCACATCACATCAGACTTAAAGAGAGCTGACTTCATTTTATTAAAAAAACTAATCACTGTTCTATCTGACTGCTGGAAGTTGTTTGATATTCTACTATCTAGATCTCTAGATCTGTTATAACTTGCTCCTGAAGTCTTGAAGTGATGTCTGGGAAACTCTCAAAATAATCAGATGTATTAATTTAAATTCTAATTTTATTCCGAAATTTTTTGTAAAATCATTTTTCATAAAAGATAAAAGAAGAAGTAAAGATCTTTAGTTTTCCAGGAAGCGACGTTTTTCAGGATCTTTTTCTTTTACGGGATCGGGTTTTTTGTTGATGTTGAGCTCTTTCATCTCGATGGAATCTGGGATTTGATTTTCTCGTTAGAAAAACCGAGCAGTAACACAAAATTGAAATCTTACTTGGTATGAAAGGGCGTTGAGGCTGGGAATCTTCTTCGGCTTCAGCATCATTACGGAGGTTTGAATATCCTGAAATTAGAAGTTAGATTCGTCGACATTTTCATCATTTCAACTCACTCAAGTTCCCCAACCATTTTTCAAACTTCTCTTTGATGTATCTTTTCGCCATTCTTTTTTACAAGATATTTACTAATTAAAAAAACCTAACTTCACCTGAAAATCATTTATTAATTCATCACGATTAAAACACGACCGATAAAGAGGAAGACACACTCTCTAGTTTATCAGTGAATATAACTTCATAAAAAGTAAAAGAACGAATATGAAAGTCAGAAACATCAACAATAGCACCCAGAGAGACACTGTTGTTGAATCAACTCTGGGACTAGGACTGGGACTCTTTCCCGGTGCCACGAGGTCCTCAACCCCGGGTCCCTCTACCATGCCCGTTTTAGTTCTACAAAGAAGAAAGAGTACTTTTAGGATCAAAACTTTGATCGGGGAGATTTACCTCACAGCGGCAATTGGGAGCAAGTAATTCCCCGCGGTTTTCGCGTTGTTGTTTCCTACAAGTTGGAAATAAAAATTTTCAAATTTAGTTTCATGCTTCAAACTCACGTTGGAAATCTCCAAGTCCTCGCTGCTGTTGATGACATCGAACATCTTCCAACAAATCCAGTTGATGTGTCACTATAAAAACAAATCAGAAGTCTACTTCATATAAGACTTTCATCTTACTCTGTGCTGATGACTTTGATACGAGGGAATCATTCTTCATCCGATTCATCTTCCCGATCTTTCTACAAGAGTCATCAAAACACACACAATCCATTCTTCCTGAAAATCAACAGATGAATTCTTGGGAGCATCTTAGAAGGAAGCAAGACTCACCTGTTCTTTCTTCATCTTGCATTGTCATCGTTGATTTGATCTTCATCTTCTGATAATCACAGTAGCAAGGTTTCATACTCTCTTCAACAGCTGTTAAAAAATTTAAAGTTTAACAAACTGAGATGTCTAAAAAAGATTTGCTCTTACTCAAGTTCACTTGACGATTTTCAGATCGATTCATGACTTTTTTAAAAAACAAAAGTTACAAAATCTAAAAGCTAAAAAAAAATAAGTTTAAAAGTCAGAAACTAATTTTAATGTAGAAAAAAATAATCAAATTTCACAAATTGTTTATTCTTTGTTTTCTTGAAAAATGATCAGAACCATTATGAAGTTGTCTGCTGCTGCTGGTTGTTGCTGTCCAGGCTTTTCAACAGGACCAGAACTAGCATGCGGTGGAGAAGAAGGTCCTGAAGTACTTGGTCCACTATTTCCAGACAAGTTTTGGCTGGTACAGTTTCCATCCATCGCAAAGTGACCACAAGTGTCCATTTTAGTGGTTTCTTCATCATCTAGTTGACATACAGAGCAAGAGTACCGGGGAATATTCGAAAGAGGACAAAAATCCATTGAATCTTCCTGTTCCGCATCAGCAGTTTCAGCATCACAAGTTGGTGGGTCTGGGCTGGTAGTTGAGTATTCGGTTGGTATGTTTAATCCAATAAGACGAGCTATATCCTGGTAGTTGGTGACTGTAAAAGCAAACAGTGGTGATCTCCGATGTAGTTGAATTCTGTCTAATATTTCAAACATTTTAGCTTTAACGAGCTTAGCTTTAAAAATACCATAAGTCAGTATAGATGAACTGGACACCATTTTGAATCCCAAAAGCACCAGCCGGTTTCCTTCTTTTTTGTAAATCGGGTTAAACTTGTTGACAATGTACTTCAAATTGTTAGATTCCATTTTCAAAATGTTTTACAAAAATTTGTTTTTAAATCTGCGGAAAATACAGAATTTGTTAATGATAATAAAAGATAAAGCATTATGTACAAGCACACCATCCACCAAAAAAACGAAACGTAAAAGCTGTGAAAATACAACAAATATTTACAAAAATACTGAAAGAAATTCAGTTGACGCTATATGAATAAGTAAGCCTAACTTATGACAAGGATAAATTTCAAGAGAATATGTACAAGTTGAAAGATCGAAATATCTACGTATATACAACCAAACGCTAGTGAAACGTGCGCTATATACAAGTGAATTAAATAAAAAGGTCTTTAAGAGCTTTCTTTCTCTGCTCTTTGTTCCTCCTCTTGCACCAACTCTTCTAACTGAGCAGCAATCTTTAAAAAAACTCATTTAAGAAAACTGATCCAGAAAAAGTCCCGGAACCTACTTTATCAATTTCAGCAACAGTTGAGTCTTGCTCTTCTCTGGAAGAATCTGCAAAGGGATTGTTTAATTTCTTAATCTTGAAACTCTTCTTGACTCACTCGGAGGAATTAGAGGAGGAACCTCCGATTGATCTGAATCAGTTTCCTCTTCGGAGTCTTCCAATTCAGAGACCACTTCCAGCGAGTCAGCTGTTTCAGAAAATTTGAAGATCACGTGATAAAAATAGTTGAGTCAACTTACAAGAACTCGCATCAGACTCCATCACAAATGATCCTTCACTCGATGATGATGAAGAAGAGGACGGTGTGGTCGGCCGTAACGAAGAAGAAGATTGTGGCGTCAATCTTGATGATGTAGATGATCGTGAGGAAGAAGATGTAGGTGATGGATCGGAATCTTCACAGAAGACCATTAAACCAGAAAACATCAAAACCCTAGCTATCAAAACTTAATAACTATTCTATCTGAAAAAATATTCAAATTTAGAAATTATTTGATCTGAAAATATTTGTTAAGAAAACCGTAATTGAATCTCGATAAAAATTTCGATAAAAATTTAAAATAAGAATTTGAAAAGTTTTTGAAAGTTATTTAGAAATCTCCATAAACCTGAAAACAAAAAATAACTTTTATTAAAGAATCTTTTTAAACTGTTTGTATTTAACTTACAATTTACACGATTTATTAGTACCTATTGTAGCGATTTATGAATAAGTTAGCAGCTCTCAGATCTCTTTGAAGTCCTATTTCAGTGAATAGATGTTTGATCTTCAGAAGAAATCTCTAAATTTCTAAAACTCTTCATAAGCAGATGAAGATCTGAAGAAATTAAGAAGAAAAAAATCAAGAAAATAGAAGAAGTGAATCTACAAGAACTCGCATCAGACTCCATCACAAATGATCCTTCACTCGATGATAATGAAGAAGAGGACGGTGTAGAAAGTAGAAGAAGTGAATCTTGATGAGAATTCTGAAGCAGCATCAGACTCAGTAGAATGAACTACTACAGATGCTATCTGCAGTCAGTGACCTCGGCTTAGCAATCGCGTAAGCGCGCGTAGTAAGGCATCTATAGTATAAAAAATCAACTCAACTGAATCATCTGTCCCGAGAATTTTAGATAGAAATGGTTTGAACCTTTTTATTATGACCACGTGATTACACGGAAGTTAAAATAGGTGATGTGCGTTTCTCGTGCTACCGATTTTCTTGTTGTCATAATGCACCAGTTATCTCTTTTTACGCATAATTATATCAACATTTGCGTGAAAAGGTTCGAGACGTAGTAACCTGTAGTAAACAGAATTGAACCGAACAACTGATCATTTGTAGAGAGTTCTTACAAAGATTTGCTTCATATGATTCTACTGGATATCTTTAGTGGATCTTAGTGGAGGTAATCTTCGCAGGATCTTCTGTAAATCTTCACGAAGATTTGATCTGAAGATGAAGAAGTATGTGAAAGAAGTTGGTACATCAGAATGCTTTTAAATGTATCAACTTGAAGACCAACGAAAGATAATTGAAGAATTATGAAGTTCAATTTGACTAAAAGCTGGTATCAGTCGACGACATAGATAGAAAATCAAGTTAACAATCCGACAAAGCAAAAGTTTAAAAAAATAGTAGAAAGATGATGACAAGAAAACATAAATGAGATGAAAAAGATACGACCAAAGACAAAGACAAGGAGACATCCTAGTTGGTGTCCCTGATCAACATCTTCAAGAGATATAGCCTCGCAGGTTTTAGGTCAATTGTGAAGCAACTTGGAGTTGAAGGAAGATACAAGATTAAGTTCAGACGTTGGAAATTGGAAAAGAAGAAATTTGTGAAAACAGGGAACTTAAGACATCAGTTGGCGACAAAAGAATCGCTCTTAGTGGTTCACAGGAAAGTTACAAAGATGATGTAGATGACCGTGATGAAGAAGAACAGAAGAAGAACAGAAGAAGAACAGAAGAAGAACAGAAGAAGAACAGAAGAAGAACAGAAGAAGAACAGAAGAAGAACAGAAGAAGAACAGAAGAAGAACAGAAGAAGAACAGAAGAAGAACAGAAGAAGAACAGAAGAAGAACAGAAGAAGAACAGAAGAAGAACAGAAGAAGAACAGAAGAAGAACAGAAGAAGAACAGAAGAAGAACAGAAGAAGAACAGAAGAAGAACAGAAGAAGAACAGAAGAAGAACAGAAGAAGAACAGAAGAAGAACAGAAGAAGAACAGAGGAAGACACAAATGTATCACTAATTCATTTACATCATGAAATTTGTTTGAGAAAAATAAAGAATCAGACAAGAATTTATGTAATAAGCAGAAATTAAATTTTTCAAAAGCTAACATTCAAACGCCTTATTGAAAAAGGACTTTGAAAATATTTCTCATTTTACAACTAAAATGAAGAAAATATGTGATGAGAAGTTGAAATGTGAAAAATTGGCCGAAGGCCACAATGTAAACAAAGATTGTTTTCAGAAGCTTAAAGTTTAACTTCGATCAAAACATCAATTAAATCGATAAAAGTTGAAGATACATCGAGATAAAAGCACGTGACCAATAAGTGCATTGGCACAAAAATTAAATGGAATTTGAAAGGTTTATCTTTTGTAATTGTTGGGTGCATACATATTTGGCATTTATGTAAATTAAAAGCTCAAATTTCGTTGAAGTAATTATTAGAGAGGTAAGAAAATTTGAAATTGTTGATTGAGTCAAGCTTACTTTTGAAATACAAACGAGTCAAGTGTTGCGATGGAAAACTCCGACATGAGTTACTATGCATGGATTCAATTTAATTTAAAGAAAAACCAAACTGCAAATTCTCAAACATCAAAATAAAACTTCATCAAAAATGGTTAGAAAAATAATAAATATAAAATTTTGATCAAAGTAACTCGAGCGACTATAAAAAGAATCATGTCGGGCATGCAAAGGGAAGAAACGGAGAAAAACGACGAATTTGAGGGTTACAGAGATGAAGTCGCGAATTTCTGTCCTTTAAACGAATAAATAAGCAAATTCACAAAACACAACCGGCTGCAGCTCTTACAGAAGCTGTTGGAAAACTCTACTTTGCATCAGATTGCGTTGATTTGCATAAAAACGAATCATCAGCAATTTGTGATTTGAGATAAACTCACAGATTTGAATATTTGAAACACAACGGGTAAAAAATTGATTGAAAATTTAAACTGGCAGCCGAAAGTACATCACAGAGATGATCAAAAAGACAATCAAAAATAAAATGAACTCACTGAGAATCTCTTAGTTAACTCCACAGGACTCCAATCTCCACACTGATGGCAATCTGCTGAGTAAAGTTAGCTGGTGGTGATTCAAGCAACGATTCGAAACCTTTGGATAAAAAACTAAGAAATTGGCGGTTGAGAAAGTTGGTTTTTAACTTACAATTTCTCTCGCAAAAAACCTCGATAGTTGAAGGTACTGAGCCTGCCTACTAACCGACAGAATTCTTCACTCAATATTAGACTCATGCGAGTTTGTGCGCCTTGATCGCAGGCAACATGACTCCAGCATAAGTCTTGATTAATGAGAAGACTTCATCGAGTCAGTAAGTAGGGTAGGTAGTGAAAAGATTGAGTTCGAGTTCGCCGTTCTATTTGAAGGCAAGCTGCTTTTTTTTCAGACTCTTTTCGTCGCCTTATCACGTGACAAGTTTTTCTCTCGCTTTTTAATCAAATCATTTTTGATTGGATCTCATTCACATTCTTATGTTTTCTTCAGATAATTTCTTCTCTAATTTTAATTCCTAAAATCATTTATTGTTTGAAAGCCAGAAAACCTCGTGATGAGCCTACTACTACTACTGCTGCTACTGCTACTTTTAAACTTATTTTAACTTCCAGTAAACCTGATCTAAACCCTACAAGCAACCCAACTTCTCCTGTACACCTGACTAAATCGAACTAGTGCTTCAAGCATTACAACTTCTCAGCCATAAAACTGCCTTAACCTTATCTCATTAGCAATTGAGTAAGTCACAAACCTTGAAATTTGTGGTTAAGTCTCGCTTACTTTCAACAATAACTCACATAATGTCCAGTTTAATGATAAGATGAAATGTTTATTTACTTTCAAATCATCATACTGTTGATCATAATTTCTTTTCAAGCTCCTAATAATTGCCATCTATCATTGCTAGAATGTTATTTTTCAAATAAATGTTTTACCAATCAACTTTTGTATACAAGTGTAACTTTTATTTTTATTTTGGTTTTAGCCCTGCGGTGACTTCGCGCTAATCTTGTTCAGTTGAATTAGCACCTTGGGCAGTAATACTTTTTAGCCAGCAAAAATCTACCTCATTAGTAGTTGTTTAAATGACAAATTGTTTAATTTGAAGATACATTAAAACTGACTTCTCTCAAACAACAAGTTGTAAGATACTTTGTTTGATTCTCAAAATTGTTTATTTGTTGTTTATCTGGTTCTTCATCATCTTACACATATTTATCATATTTTAACCTAATTGGCAAAAGCGTTTTCCTAAATACATCTTATTTTGTTTTGTTGTATTTCAAAGCAGTGAAAATTAGTTCCTTACAAATGTTTATGATGTTTTTATGTAGTAAAAAGATGTTTTCAAACTGTTTGTTTTCATTTCTATCCAATATAAATGAGTCTTAAGCCTCTACTTGACTTTTTTAATTTTTATTCCTTTTTTATTTATGTTTTAAATCAGTTTGGTTTTCAGAAAAACGTAATCTCTTTGACATAAGATTCCTAGAAAAGTTACTCCTTTTAAATTGCATCACAACCATGAGGATATTGTGCTGATTACATCTAGTTGAGTTTGTGTATTGTGAATTACATGACGCCGTTACACCTACGTACTCGGCGCCAAAACCATTCGACCCTTTCGTTTATCGAAGACCTCCTACTAATAAAAGCCTCAAAAAGTTTGCCCTGTAAACTTTAGCTTGATATGTGTAATGAATAAGCTTTCTATGAAACCACCATCAATAAGATGAACTAGATAATACTCACTTTTCAAAATCGGACAGTTTTTATATTTTGACAAATGATTCTACGTCATATAACTTAACTTGATGTTTGTGTCTTATCTTTATAAACAAAATTAACTTACAATGAACTTAGATACTTGATGCTACATTTTCAAATTCTTGTTTTTTATGATTAAATTCTTTTATTTGAAATGTTTGAAAAACTCAACTATTGCAATTAAAATTCATAAAATTTATTTTTAAAGTTTTTTTATGCGATTGAAAAATTGATACCTATTTTAAATGAAAAGTTGATGATAGCTATCTGTAATATAAGTTATATCAAGCCTATCTTAGATGACGATGTTGATTTCAGTAAAAGTTTCAAATTTCTCATCAGTTTGACTTAAAAATAATTCTGATCAGTTTTCGAAATCTTTGTGAAAAAACCTTTTGATAAATATTTAGAAAATATCAACTGATCAAGTAAATGATATCAGTTTGTGTTTAAGACAGCTTTAAAATTGATTTTTATTCTTTTAAAATGTTGAATATAGTATTGAAAATAATCTTATGAATGTGAAACACCTGTAAAGGAAGATTCACTTTGATATGTTGACTCTAAATATAAATCAATTACCGATTTAATGGCCTTGTCATGATACCTTACAAGTTTTTTTTCTACATTTAAGGTTATGCAAGAATATTACATAAAAGAAAGCCAACTTTTAATGCTTGGTTGACTTTGTCGGTTTTTATATAACATCTCTTAAGACAATTTACTAAAATGATCAAACTTAATCAGCTGGTTACTGAATAGGTGAATCACCAAATTGCAAACTTTAAAAAAGTTCTTCATGATAAATGTTGTCTAATTAGCAAATGATTTGCTACAAATAGTAAGAGACCTTTTGACAATTACTATTAAACTTAAAATTACCATTTTTCGATCAGTGAAACTATTTTGATTAAATTTGAATTTAACGATCTATTGCGCAAGATCACTACTAACAAATGTGTATGCTGACAAATAAATAAAAATGTTTGATTAAACCAAAAGATCACATCAAAATAAAGATCAGTTGTCAATAATTGATGTAGAAAATCAAACTTATTAGAACTTGACGCTTCTTCTACCAGCAACTTCATCACGTGATCACGAAGAGCTTCTTAGGAGTTTAATAAAGATTGTTTAGTGTCATTATAAGGTACTTTAGTTTGAGGAAATATGTAATTGGCGTTGTAGTAAGCAACTTGTTGGAGTAACAACAAACAATTTCTATATCCATGTAGTGTTTCCTGTTTCTTTGTTTAAATTTTCTTCGGTTTTAAGAAGAAACTTTAAAAAGTTGAAGATTCAGTTGCTTCATATTTCTTATATTTATTTAAAACTAAGAAATGATAAGAATCAGATAAAAGTTTGTTTAAGTTTCAGAACTTCGAGTTTATGTGATATGATCTTGACAATATTATCTATAAGATCACTAAAAGATTTATCTTATATTTGAAAAAGAATATTCTAGAAGCTTTTTTTTTTGGTAATTTTCCATCACAGCAAAAAAGATATCAAAATGAGAGTGACATAAAAATAAAACTTGAATTTCATTTCCTTATTTGGCGATAATTATTCATTTAACTTAAAAATTATTTTAGTTACTTTTATCTAAAAAATAAAAGTATTCCAATAATTATTATTTTGTTTACAAATTAAATGATAATAAAATAAAATCATAATCAAACTAATTCATTAAATAAATTATTCATCATCAGTATAATAGAATTACTAAATAAGGAATTGTTTATAAGTCTCAATAACAATTTGTTTGAAATGTAAAAATGAATTTTTTTAATATAATTAATTACTAGATGTTTTAGTATCTTATTCTGTATGTGAAACTTTTCAATTATTTTCTAACAATTTTTTTATCATTAACGACAACTTTATAAAAAAATAGTTTTTTTTTGTGACAATAAAAATTTATCAAATAATTTCATTTACTTGCATAGTAAATAAAAAAGTCGAGCGTCACGCTTCAGTTACTTTGCATGCTTTTTAGAAAAGTGTTTTCAAGCAAAGAGAATTTCTCCTAACTACATATCATCAAATATAAAGTTCTCTAAAATATCTTCGTGATTATTTTAAATCATAAATATAATTGATATATTATAACACTTAATGAGTAATCAAATAATTAAAAGCCTAGACATTGTAGCAATTTCATTTGTTGAAACATCTAATTGTTAATATTTCATTTTAATTTTTATTATATAATAATCATTATTATCTAATAAAAGAAATAATTACAATTCTCAGTAAATTTCCGCAGCTAATTAAAGCAGCTTCAACAACAACATGAAGTTTTGATGCATGGAAATAAGTGATGTAAATAGTTAGTGGTTCATCTGGTTCTTGAAAAGACATTTACGATGACGATGTTGTGAGGTTAGAATCAAATATTTAGATTTATAAAATGATTTTTCAAAAGTTGACAAATTTGAAGATAAACTTTGAATAATTCTTACTTACTTTTCCAAACCACAAATAATTGAAGATATTTACAAACGTGTGAACTTCAATTAATTAGTTTTCAGATATATTTGAAACCAGAAGATTTAGAATTATTTTCTAATTACAACAAATATATTGTTTATATGATTGGTTAAAAGCAAGGACGACTTTTTGATCTTAATATGATCCACAAAACGTAGAATCAGATGACATCTCTATTGAATCTTGAATCTGAAATATTCCAGAAATTTTTAATTGAGTTTGTTTCGAAAATTTGTGAAAAGTGGAAAGAAAAATTTCATTGAAAGATGTTTCAGTGAAAAAAATAAATAATAAAAAATTGTTGATTTTAAATTTATTAATAAAATAGTTTGTAAAAAAGAAATGTTTGTTGCTGAAAGTGTTTTTTGTTAACTTCTGAATTCAAAGTATTTTAAAGATTATATATTGATGATTAAAAATGAATTAAATATTTTCAATCTTCCACAATTTCTTATCTCTTGATCTTTAATCTTATATTTGAAAAAGAATATTCTAGAAGCTTTTTTTTTTGGTAATTTTCCATCACAGCAAAAAAGATATCAAAATGAGAGTGACATAAAATAAAACTTGAATTTCATTTCCTTATTTGGCGATAATTATTCATTTAACTTAAAAATTATTTTAGTTACTTTTATCTAAAAAATAAAAGTATTCGAATAATTATTATTTTGTTTACAAATTAAATGATAATAAAATAAAATCATAATCAAACTAATTCATTAAATAAATTATTCATCATCAGTATAATAGAATTACTAAATAAGGAAATTGTTTATAAGTCTCAATAACAATTTGTTTGAAATGTAAAAATGAATTTTTTTAATATAATTAATTACTAGATGTTTTAGTATCTTATTCTGTATGTGAAACTTTTCAATTATTTTCTAACAATTTGTTTATCATTAACGACAATTTTATAAAAAAATAGTTTTTTTAAATAGTAAATAAAAAAGTCGAGCGTCACGCTTCAGTAACTTTGCATGCTTTTTAGAAAAGTGTTTTCAAGCAAAGAGAATTTCTCCTAACTACATATCATCAAATATAAAGTTCTCTAAAATATCTTCGTGATTATTTTAAATAATAAATATTATTCATTCAAATATCTATTCGTGCTTATGTTCATTAGATGAAAAGTTTAAATCAAGTTTTTAATAAAAAAATGTTTGCTACAATTATTTACTAATTGAAATATTTAGATAATAGTGAATAATATCTTAATTTTTATTTCATAAAAAGTTTTGAAATATTTTAGATATTTTGAATAAAATGTTTTGGAGTTTTCCGAAAAAGTTTTTTGACAGAAACCAAAAAAAATGTTCAATTGGTCATTTCGCCCAAAACATAATAATAATTATAAATAAATATATAATATAATTATAGTTTTAAACATAAAATGATTATAAATAAATATATAATATAATAAAAATATAGTTTTAAACATAATAATGATTATTTTTGATTTACTTTTGAAATAACTTGTGATGAAAAAGTTGGATTTTGAGTATTTTTGAAACAACAAAATTTAAAGTCTTCAACAATTTGAATCTTCTAATCACGTGATTAAGAGTGAGATTGGGACACTTACTTCCGAAACAAAGATCAGATTAGAGCTGATCTAAAAGAGCCATCTTACTTCCAACTGTTGATGCTTGGAAGTTTGTGAAGATTTCAATAAACCATCTTGTGATTGGACAATGAAGACCAACTTCTTGAAAAAGATTCTAGTAAATAGGAATCGTTAGAATCTACCTTAATTTGCATATTACCGGTTAATTCAAGAAATTTTCTTCTAGATCTTCTGAAATCAAATCAATCTTTACGTAAGAAGATCATGAAAGACCGGATAGATGCCAGCTGGAAAATCTAGAAGAATCAAATTGAAGATGAATGAAAAAGGAAATTTTATTTATTAAAAAATTCTAATTACAATTTCACAACAAATTTGAATTATTTGATTCTAAATTGATTTTATAACTTTTTTTTATATCAAATAATTGGAAGAAATGTCTTGAAGATTTTGAATAATTATAAATTTTTTAAATAAAACTTTTAACATGAAAATTTCTGACAAAATAATTTCAAATGTCTTCTATAAACTCAACCAATCTAATTTCTAGAATTTAATAAGAACAAAATACTTGGTTAAAAAGTCTTCTTTATATAAATATTTGAAAAACTTTTCATGATTTTTTTTTGTGAATTTTTATAAAGTTTATCAACTTCTAATTGATTCAACTTTTAATGAAATTGATAAAATTAATAATTCAATCAACAAAATAATTTTCAACAATTTTCTTGAAGCAAATTAGTAAACTTCAAATTTCTTTAAAGAACTTTATTTCAATTTTTATAAAGTTTTTATTGAATTACTTTTTAGTTTATCATTTGATTAAATAAATTAAAGAAAAACTTTATAAAAATATTCAAGTTTTTTTCAATAGATGTGGAACAAAATCAATTTTAAATATTTTTAAAATATTGATTTTTATAAAACTAATTTCATAAACTATTATATAATGTTATAAAGATTCACTAGATGTCAATCACTTTCAATTTAAATATAATTTCATCTGCATTTCAAAGACATATGAACTTCAATAAGTTTAATTAGTTTAGATCTTCAACAAATCAGATTCTGTTAAAGACTTTTATATTTTAAATTAGAATCAGATTCTGATATATGAGGAAATTCTAAATGAAGTTGATACAATTTGATTACAGAATAGAAAGTGAACTTCTTGGAAAATAATTGAGAGGTAATCATTCAACTAAAACTATAAAAAATTTATCTTTTTCTATTTCAAAATGAAATCAAGAAAATGTTTAAAAAGCTCATTCCTTAGATGTTGCTTAAAATAAAATTAAAATAATTCTATAATATATAAATATTTCAAAACTTTTTATATCCTTGAATTTGAAAATAATCAAAATATTCCAAAATTTCATTCTGGTTTGTTGGTGAAAATAAAGTTCATTGAAAAATTATAAAATAGCAAATAAGGTGGTAAGAAGTGATTAATAAGGAGATAGAAGATTGAAATTTGAAACGAACAGAAAAGTGATATTCAGCAGAAACTACAGGTTTTGGTGTTGCATCTTAGCTGTAAGCGAAGATATAGAACCTTTTATGGGATTGAAAACTGATCATATTAAACAAATGAAGTTTAAAGAATTAAATTTCAAATAAATCATTTTGAATATTCAGAAAGATTTTGATATAAATTATTTTTAGTATTTATTAGGAGTTAAATTTGATTGAAATTAGATATTTTTGAACAAAGAATTATTTGAAACAAGTAAAACTGTCATCTTTTGCATTTGAATTGATGAAGTGATCATAAACTGATCTTTAAAACAACAAATTGAATAAGATGGAGGTAGTAAGATCAGTTATTGGCAAGTTCATACAGGGACATCAACCAACAATATCAGAACCTTATTTTGAGAGGACATAACATTTCAATGAACCAAATATAGTTCGGTGTTTATGATGTTTAAACACTTTTCACGGCTTCAAAAACATATTGTGAGCAAAGATTTGATCTTTCTCAAGATGAACTGATACAAAGAGAGATTACGAAGCAATAGCAACTAATTGATTGATAAACTTTGTGTGGTGTGGCCTCTGACTCAAAATCTAATTAGCTTAAAGCTTTCAAAGAACATTTAGTTGGAAAAAGCTTGTTGTCTCTAGTGACTCCTGGTGGTAGATTTTGATCTTGGATTTTGAATTTGAGTTTTTTGATAAAGTTGCTAAAATCTTAAAAATTAAAATTAAAATTTTCTGAAACTTTTTTTTCTGATCTCAAAAATAAACAAAATAAAAAATAAATAAAAAATTTAAACTCTGCTTTCATCTTCTCCAAATAATCTAAAATTCTGATAAATATAAAAGCTTTCTAAAAAACCAAATACAAAATTGAACTATTTCTCTAATTAACTTAAACTTCTTAAATTAAACAGATAAGAAAATAAAACTTCTAAAAAGTACTTTAAATATCCATTTATATATTTCTAAATATTTATATATTTTTTATTTATATTTTTCTTTTGTTCTGACTTGCTCGAGACTGAGAAATATGAAGATGAATATAAAGATCAGTTCTGCTCTCATCTTCTTCAAAATAATCTAAAATTCTGATAAATATAAAAGCTTTCTAAAAATTACATTTGAAAAGTTTAATAATTAAATCAACAGAATAATTTTCAACAATTTTCTCGAAGCAAATTAGTAAACTTTGAACCTCTTAAAAGAATCTGGTTCTGAATTCAAGACACATCTAATGAAGAAGAGCTTGTTGGTTCTTCATCTAATGAAGAAGAACTTGTTGGTTCTTCATCTAATAAGGAAGAAGTCAAATACATGCAGAGATGATTTTCATGAAGTTAAAGTAATTATTAAAAGAAGATTAGGTGATGAGTGAAGATTTCATCTTGTATAAGATTAGAAAGTTCTTTTTAATTTTTCATCATTATTTGTAGTGCTTAGAAGGTCAAAAGAGGTGATTGTAGAAAGATCAGTTGGAAATTACTGATACAATTGTTGACGAAAAACAAAACAGTTTAATTAACTTTTTGTGTTTTAGATTACAGAAATTGAATTAAAATTTCATCTAAGACATTTAATCACATAGATGGAAGTATTTTCACGATATTTCTAATAAAATTTTTCAAATAAGATATATCTGAAATTATTTGTTGTTTGAACCAAATATAAAACATCATCTGTAGTATTTTTAGAAAGCTATTTTACCAAGACTGATGTAGAAAATGTTTGATTAGCAAACATAATTACAACCAAATGGTTCTTAAAAACTACCACATCTTTATATTTTATTGAATTTTATATTTAATCTGAAAGCTTATTAACCAGGTTATAAATTTTAACTTTGCAAATTTTCAATAAATAGTAAAAGCTATACAAGCAAAATATAAATAATAATTTTTACAAGTTGTCTACCACTCTTTGGAAATTCATAGAAATAACATTTTATTAATTTACTTTCAAGTTTTTAAATATAAGATGAAATTTAGTTTATTAAAATTTTACTTACTTGTGAAATGTGAACAAATAATTCCAGTTCTTTGAATATTTCCTTTCTATATTGTCATTAAATTATCTTTTCAAAAACATCTAAATCAAAATTCCTGTAATGAAAGTCATTGCTAGCAAAAAAAATTAAACAATAATTCAGCTAAAACTTTCTATACTTTTTATGACAATTCTTAAAAAATGAATATAAAAAGTATTTTAGATCTAATATAATTCAAGCTAACAGTAGTTTGAATTTATCTGTAGAAGATATAAAAAAGAAACTAAAATTAAACAGGTTAATGTTTGTAATAACTTGTAAGATAAACTTAAATCAAATTTTTTACTAAGAAACTATTCAAAATTCAAATTTTTTAAAATAAAACTTTTTAATTAATAATACTAATCAATAATTTCATCAATATAAAAATGGTAAATGATTAAACAAGCACAAAAGTATTACATTCCAAATGTCATCTTAAAACTTAAGATTGTGATAAGTACATTTTTTAAATCAATAAACGAATAAAAATAATCATTTTTGCCATAAATTCTTTCCTTTAAACAGCTCTCAAGTTATAAAAATTAATAAAATCAATTTCAAAAATTAAAAACAAATTAAAAATAAATTAATTTTGATAATTTAAGCAATTCGAATAGTTTAAATTTTAAAGTAAAGTCTAAAAATTAACACTACTAATCTGATATTATAAATATTAATTAAGGTAATAATTAAGTTTCAAGTTAAAACATTGATTACTAGAATGTTTAGGAAATAGATAGATAGTTAAAAACTAAGTCTGTAAGAAATTTAGTAAAATTGACTAAAAGTTTGAAACTGGTGTGAGTCATGAAATTTGGTTATGGTCTACTGATCACTGACTAAAATGTTCTTTTGCAAATATATACTGGTGGTTTCCAGAAGATAAATTTTTATAATAGAAATATGTTGTTGAATATCATTTCTTTTAATATTACTTCTTGTTAATAAAAACTATTTTAAACAAAAAGACAAAAACCAGAACAACAAGTCTGTTGACACAAGAATTGTTAGTTTTGTGGTCAGGTGAGGATGTAATACTTTTAATAATGTAATAATTAAGCAAGTGGTAATTCATGTTACAAAACCCAGGTTAAAGAAAATGAGTTATGACAATTGAAATATCTAGATGGTAGATGAGGCAAAATTGTAGGAAAAACTCATTTAGATTGAAAGTCTGAAGCAAATTATAAAATATGTTGGCCTTGAGTCTTTGAGATGTGTTACCAGACATATATAAAGAAGTGGCTCAGTGTCTTCAACTATACATGTGCAACTATGAGATATGCAGAAGTCAGTCCAAAAGCAATTGTGATAGCTAATATTGTTGGTCATTAACCTCCAAGATTCTTAATTTTTGAAGAAGTCAGTTGTTTATTAACAAATAAATTTAGGATAAAAAGAATCGCTTTAAAAATGTTCATCAGCATCAAGGCAGTTTTCAAATATTCCTTGTTTCAAATACCTTTTTATGCTAATCTGTCGAGTTAAACCTGAAAATTCCTTATAAGCTAAGATATCAAATCATATCATGAAATTTGTTTCGCTTTTATAAAAACAATATAAGCAACCATTATAAATAGATAATCTCTATTTTTAATGTTATTGGCTGTAAATAAACATGAAAAAAAATATTAAAATTATCATTTAACTTTAAAATTATTTATTTTAATTGATAATATAAACATTATGATCATATATATATTAATATATATAATATCAATAGTATACTAATTGATATATAAGTTTATTATAATAATAATCAATTACTTAAAATCAATTTTCCAGTGTTTTCTGTTTAACTTATAAAAATCAGATAAAAATAAAGAAAATAAAACTTTTCAAATTGTGTCAAAAACTCCCCAAACCAAGTATTATTTACAAATATGTTTTTTGCTAAATAAGAATAGTTTTTAAAAATGTTGACTTTTCTTAATCTAAAATTGTAGATTAAATAAAAAAAACTTATCTATTTTATTTACAATGTTAAATAATTAGCTAATTTAACCTAGTTTCAGAGTATTTTGAAAGACTAGAATTTTAATCAAAAACTTTTAGAGTAAAGATTGTTGTTTAATAGGCGCTCATCAGTTTATTTATTAAACAGCGATCCTTTATCAAAAAAAATAAACTTTAAAAAATATAGAATTTCATTTTTAGATAATCAGAAAATTGCATCTTCATCTTACATGAAGTCACGTCTACAAAAGAATCAGCTAATTGCTTAAAGCAAAATCGTAGATTAACAGCGGTCTCCTAGCAACACAACTTTGCAAAACTTAATCGATATATTTTCTTTTGAGTCTATAAACTACCTACTGAATTTTGTTTCAAAAAAATTATTTATTTGTAATTTTGAAGCAATTGAAATGCAAACAATATTAAATAATAAAACAACAAGAATTTTTTTTCTGTTTTAAAGAAATTTCCTTAGAAGTAACATATAATACAAGTAGATTATCAAATTTTATATTTTGCTAATTTCAAGCAAAAAGAAAAGATGAAATCATTAATTACAAAATTAAATAATTTTCAAAGTAAAAAATTATATTTGGCTGTAATCAATAAATTAACTTTGTAGGTTTCTTATATGCAATTGGTGAATTTTGTGGTTATGATTTAATAAAAAAAAATCATAAAGCGTCTTGACTTGAAGATATATCTTTTATGGTTTGTCTTATAAATTGAGAAGTTTCGTGGATTAAAGTGCCCCTAACTAGCTTTTAATTAAATGTGATTTTTTGATCAGTTTCTATATCAGAAGTAATTGATAAAAAAAGGTTATTTTGTTTAAAGTCGCAAAATTATGATTTTTAAAATCTATTTAAAAGTAGAATGTGAAAAATGAATTGTTTCAGGTTTTGTTGATATATTTCATATTTTATTTGCATTAATAAGAAATAAATATTTATATAAAATGATTAATTAATTAATTAGAATAAAAAAGACTGAGTTCTTATGTTAATTCCAAAAATATAATAATCTTAATAAACTCATGGTAATCTGAATTTTACAATATTTTATTTTAATCAAAATTACTGTTATAAAAAAAGAATTAAATTTGTAATAAAAATTGTTTTTACTTTTGATGTAAATGAAATGAAAACAATAAAAAAAAACCCTAAATAGAAAAAGTTATTTGAAAGCAGTTTTTACTACTTTTTAAACTAATTATCTTTCCCATATTTAAATTGAGAAATTTTAATCATACCTAAATTTAAACATTATTCCGAAATTTTGTAAACTTAATTAATTAGGCAGTTAAAAGTGGTTTAAAAAAAATTTCCAAAAGTAATAGAATTAAAAAGTTTTAGACTAAACATTTTTGGTTGATAAATAACTGCGCTAATCGAATCAATTAACTTCTAAACCAAAAAATTATTGTTTTTAATTTTGTGATTTGTTTCTATTTCTTGGACTGAAATAATAAATCTATTGATGATAAAATAATAAGGAAGACAAGGTTGATTGATTTTCCAAAGATTTTGGAAACATAATTGCGCCATTTAAAGTCAGATGATAGGGTAATGCCAAGGTCTAGGACTAAAGATACTCGTTGAATAATAAATCTATTGATGGAGTACTGGTTCAAGAAATTTACAGCTAGTTTACGAGAAAAAGTTATAAGTTCAGACTTTGTGGACTGGATTCTGAGCTGCCAATTCGTAGACCAGTTTTCTACAGTGTGTAGTGCAGTTTGAAGTTTTGAAGGATTACAAGATAATAGCTTGATATCATCTACATATACAAACACACTGATATCATCTACTACTACTAATCTTCTGATGAGGTCTTCAATGAAAATTTAAAAGAGAAGGGGATCCAAAACAGAACCCTGAGGAACACCACTGGTGACTTGACTAAGAATAGATAAAGATCTTTCAACACGAGTTTCTAGTCTACTTTATGGTAAAGCTGATGATTTTTAACTTTTGTAAAATAATGATAATTGTTAAGGAGTATTACTTTCATAATGGTCGGTAGGTGAATATAAAACGAGAAAATTTGGACTTGTAGTAATGAAAATCAAAAGTAATAATCTCAAACCCTGGACAAATCATGTGATCGATCTGAATTCTAAAGATCTTGGGTGCAAACGATATTTTGTAAATTACGCAAACACCGCCGCCTCTATCATACAGTTTATCACGACGCAGAACACAAATAAGATAACTATAAAACAGTGAGAAAAAAAAGTCCTCTAAAAGGAAGAAGACAACAAAAAAGATGTTTTTTTTGCAGTTAAAAAATTTGACTAAGAAGCGTTGAGCATCTAATTGCTTGTTTGCGATTTCAAAATAGCTTTATAACAAAGATATATCTTTATAAACGATTAAAAGCGAAATGAAAATTATACTTCTTTATAAACAGAATTACAGTTTTATGAAGTTTGATTTAATCAATGCAAGTAGTTTGAGAAATTTCGCTAGCTGGAATTACAAAGGTAATTTATAAAGGTCTTGATTACTCAAGAAGTGTGAATAGCTCGATTTACATAATTGTTAATTATTATCTAGTCTTTTAAAATTATAATACTTAAAACAACGCTTTCTCAACAATTGAAACTTATTTTTTATTACTTGAAACGCTTCTTAAATTTTTCAACTTTATTTGATGTTCAACGAATTTTTCGTCAAGCTTTAGCTTATACAGCTTGGCAAGAAACTTGCGTTTGTTCCAACTTTCCTGAAAGGACACTTTCATCGGTCTTTGATGATCTGAGCTTTTCGCTTCAACCTTTGGAACGTCCACAAAATCAAGGCTTTGAGAGCACATTTGATTAAAAATTTATTGAAGGTTCTGAAGTGTGTTGTGTGTCCTGTTATATATTTTGGGGGATTTTAATTTTGGTATAATTGATTGGAATAATCCGAATTTAGCATTTATTGGAAAATCGTTTAACTTGGATAGCGATAATACTAATTCAGCCTTTCTAAGTCATGCCTTTGTAAGCTTCCTCAATACCAATAATCTATCTCAGATGGTTACTTTTCCGACCCAAGTTAGTGGTAATACTTTGGATCTTCTTATCACATCAAAACCTGAGAACATTATCTACGTTGATCAAAAAGAACCTTTTGCTTTGACATGCGATCACAATATGATTGAATTCAAGCTCCATCAAACTTTTTTTATTGAACGTTACAACTTCAAGCAAATGGAATTTTTACTGTGGAAATTATAATAGTATTAACTAGTTTTTATCAGATGTTGACTGGGTTTCTGTATTCAACTCTTCCGAAGACATCAATACTATTTACTCAAGGCTTACTAACATTGTTAAAGAGTCAATCGAAAAATTCATACCTTTTTATAGAGCCAACAAAAAACCACATTTGCCCAAAAATTTAAAGAATTTACAACATTTAAAAAACCTCCTATACAAACAAACTAAGTCAGACCCTTCCATCAAATCTCTGTAGAGAAATCCTTGTATAGTTTACAAGAAATCTATTTCTAATTTCTATTTAGGAAGAGAAAGTGCAGTTTTATCTTGACCTAGCAAGAAAACGTTTTTTTGGTTTCATAAATCGCAAGCTTAAGGCGAGATCTCAAATAACTCCCCTAATTGATAACAGCGACCAGCTTGTGATGGAACTAGAAAATAAAGCTGAATTGCTAAGCAATCAATTTAATAGCGTTTTTATAGCCGATGATGGCAATACTCCTTCTCTCTCCCATTTCGACATTCTTACAAATGTATCTGAGATGGTAGATCTTGACATAACGGTCAATATGGTATCTAAGGCTATTTCTTCTTTAAAATCATCAGTTTCCAACACCCCAGATCAGATTCCAGCTTTGTTCGTAAGAAAAACTACTTCCTCTTTATCACTACCTTTACCGGTTTTCTTAACATGACTCTGAGGCGAGGAAGAGTTCCACAAATTTGGAAGAAAGCTATTATTACTCCAATTCATAAAAAGGGTCCCAGAAACACTGCACTTAACTACAGACCAGTTTTGCTGACTTCAGTTATCTGCAGAACTCAAGAGCATACCATTCACAATCATATGACCAGTCATTTGATGGAGCACCATCTAATATCTGATATCCAGCATGGCTTTGTGAAACGGAGATCTTTCCTGACTCAACATCTAACTTTTCTTAATGAGCTTACAGCCCATTATGAAAGTAATATTCCTTAACAAAATTTAAAAATCAACAGCTTTATCATAAAATAGACTGAAAATTACTTATCAGGTCGAATTCTAGAAATTCGTGTAGAAAGATCTTTATCTATTCTTAGTCAAGTCACCAGTGGTGTTCCTCAGGGTTCCGTTCTGGGTCCCCTTCTCTTTTAGATTTTCACCGAAGACCTCATCAGAAGATTAGTAGTAGTAGATGATGTCAGTATATTTGTGTATGCAGATGACATTAAGCTATTATCTTGTAATCCTTCAAAACTTCAAACTGTACTACACACTGTAGAAAACTGGTCTACGAATTGACAGCTCAGAATCCAGTCCACAAAGTCTGAACTTATAACTTTTTCTCGTAAACTAGCTGTAAATTCCTTGAACCAATACTCCATCAATGGATTTATTATTCAACGAATATCTTCGGTCCCAGACCTAAGGCATTACTTTATCATCTGACTTTAAATGGCGCAATTATGTTTCCAAAATCTTTGGAAAATCAATCAACCTTGCCTTTCTTATTACAAAGACCTTTAATTCTAAGGGCCCATGTTTTTTATCTATCTTTTCAAATTGTACGTAAGTCCAATTCTTGAATATAATGATAGTGCATGAATGCCATATCAAGTTAGTAATATCAAAAATATCGAATCTGTTCAGGTCACATTTACGAGATTGGTATGCAGGAAACTTAATATTGAATATGATAGTTATAAACATCGTCTCGGTTTCTTCAATTTAGATACTTTGGATATTCGACGGATAAAATACGACTTAATTGTTATTTTCAAAATTATCCACAACTTAATTGACCTTCAGTTTGATGATTTCTTTTCCATTAGTCCTTCCCTCAAGTTATACCAACTCAGACGACACACATTACATCTTAATATGCCCATATCACCTGGTACTTTAATCAGAGCGATTTTTTTCTCATACCGCACAATTAGTACATGGAACCAGCTGGCATCAGACATTGTCATCTCGGAGTCGCTGGTGTTGTTCAAAAAAAAGTTGAACCGTTTTAATATTACCACAATTGTCATTTGTAAACTGTCATTCTATTTTACTTTATCTATTATTTATTTATTTATTACTTTATTTGTGTGTTAGCGAGATATGCTCTTTTCAGGCACCCCCTTTTGCGTCTATTGAAATAAATAAATGAATATTTGAAGCTGAAATTTGCAAAACAACTCACAAGATAAAGCAGATCTGTTGACTGACTGATTCCAACTTATCTAATTTGTCTCAATTTGTCATATCACAAATATTTTAATAGATATTTTCTTTACATGCGGCAAAATTACAATTCGATTTATCTTAAGTTTGCTTCAAATGATTGGTTTTCTTTTCGTTGTAGTTTGTAAACGAGTCACCTTGGAACAACTGATCATCTGTTACATTTATATGAGGCGAACACCTCGTGATATTTGGTTGGCTCCTGATTTTCATCAACTTTAGATGATGATTTCGAAAATCAGTATTCTGAAAGAATCAACAAATTTCATTTGTAAATCTTTCAACTGATCTTTCCTACCTCATCTTTTGTTTCTTTTTCCAGCTTTTTTTCATCCATTAATTTCAGATCTCTGTAAAAAAATCAGTTTTCTTGGAAATTATTCAATGAAATTTAATCACAACGTACAATGCTATTGCTGTGACGTCATCGATGACTTCTTCGTCTTCAAAAGTGTCAGTTGATTTGAAATACTGCCTTCTGCACATTTTTATTTGAAATCAAATTTGAACTTGGAATTTCATTTACTTTGAATAATTTGATTCTTTTCTTCGGAGTATAAAATCGACCGCCGCCGGCTCAGAGAGCTTCAATTTCCGCAGAATTTCATTGTGATCCTCCTTTGATAATTCAAACAGTAAGTTGTGATTTGCAATCAAATGTTCGACAACTCTTATGACATCGGCACAATCTTCCATTCCATCGCTGGCTTGTGATTGGTAGATGACGTCAGACACTTGAGATGTGGACGATGATGACGTCAGTGAAGCCTTTTTAAACTTGTGCAAAATATTTGGTCCAAAAATTGCGGCTAAATTGTAAAAAGTCATTTTGTTGCCACCAATCTAAAAGAAAAGAAGTAAAATTAGAAAAGATTTGGAAATTCCCTTCTTAAAAAGATTTATAAATTTCACGAAATTCTGCAGAAAATTGTAAAATTGTTCAAATGTAGTTCTTGAGGTTAGATAATTAGCAGAAGCAAATTTGTTTTAATTGAAAATTATCTTTTCATTTGATAAATTTACATTTTAAATTTGTTTGCAATTTGATAATCAGCATAATTCAATTTAGATTAAGCACAAGTTGCACTTTTTCCAGTGTTTTGTTGAAAAACAGAGGAACCCTCGAAACTTTGAAAAGTTCAAACAACTTCTCAGGATAAATCATTGAAAGTTTCTAAACCTTTAATTAAATTTCCCAGATATTTAAAGCAACCATCTAAATTAAGGACTTTTGACTTTGTCGAGTCTTTTTACAGCTATAATAAGAACAAATTCAATCGATTTCAAACCTTCTGTCCTTTTTCATCAACTACTTCCTCGCTGTGCTGCGCAACATTGCTGAGAAAACGCAATAAAGTTTGTAATGAATCACGATTTGGGATGGGAAGAAGCCACAGTAGATAGCGGAGAATTGACGTTCGAGACTCCGCTGAAAAAGCTACAAATTTCCGAAGTAGAAAATTGTTCTGTGTTTGAAAATTACTCATTGTTCGAATGAAAGAAGGATAAAGCTCGCGCGTTAGAAGAGCTTCTGGAAGATCTCGAAAGAACTCTTTCAAAAGAGCAGCAACATCATGTGGGTTATAACTTTCC
This sequence comes from Pegea sp. RAD2-039, assembly GCA_034620365.1. Taxonomy (NCBI): domain Eukaryota; kingdom Metazoa; phylum Chordata; class Thaliacea; order Salpida; family Salpidae; genus Pegea; species Pegea sp. RAD2-039. The sequence goes on from JAQGEQ010000241.1 coordinate 29,414, forward strand.
TTGATAGTGACGTCAACACCTCGATCAAACTCTTCACGCAACTATCAACAAAACAACCGTTACATGACGTCACAGTCGATGACGTCACCAACCTGCTTCACGCGCTTTTTTGAGCCTGCTATTCGAAAAATTCCCACCACATCAAGACCTGTAAAAAGCATGATGTCACACTATACTGACGTCATCAACCATCTAACCATGCTTGGTGATGTAGTCGCAGCACTTCTGGACCACATAAGGGACTTGAGACATTGTAGGGGGCAACAAGGAGGCTTTTTCCTTCTTCAATTGACTTCTGTTATCAGTTCGAGTCACTGACAAGGAAAGAGCTTGTAGAAGTTGGGACTGGCTTGGATCAATCGCTTGAACCGAGTCTGGTCCGATTCCACCCTGTACAATGACGTCACTAAAACATGATTACGTCATCACCATCTCAGATGATCAAGTTTGATTGAAATCGAGTTTTCTCGCCCAACAACTTGCTACAAACTGATTTTGGTGGTTGAAGGTGCTGAGGAGTCACCTTATTTGACAGAAAATTCTTACCCTCCGTCGTAAAGGTCTTCCTGGTGTGAAAGGACTCGCGTCTTTTCCTATGACGTCATAGTTAACGCGCGATATTTGCGGAGTGTGAGGAACTGAAGAGCAAGATGGAGTCCGCTCTGAATCTTCACTTCTACGAATCGACTTTTAAACTCCAAAAAGCTTTAAGAAGATCCAAACTTACCTCCCACATGACGTCATATCAAATGTAGAGCTTCCTCTAAACGGCGAATCGTTGATGACGTCATTGATGACGTAATCATCGCGGTACATTGTGGGAGCAAATTGTTCCGACTTTTGTAGACGTAGCAGCTGATCGTTTTCAACCACTTGAACTAAGGGAATACCAAACACGTGATCTGTATCTGCAATCAGTCACTGATGACGTCATCGAGATCACGTATTGTGACGTCATCATTTACTTTTGATCTTTTCTTTAGCAGATGCAAAAGCTATGTATCTTCGCCTTAACTTGTGTTTCAACGTTGATGACTCATCTACATTATAATGACGTCCTCATCAATGACAGCTACCAATGACGTCATCAATTGATGAACTCACCTTTAGGAACTACAACTGGAACACCAAAATGCATTTCTTCGATCTTTTCCAAAGCTACTTTTTGTGAAGCTTGGCACTCAAGTTCTGATAATTCGGATAAATTTGTTGATTTTAAAACTACTTCTTGACCTTCAGAGTTGAACCAAATGCATCCACCCTACATAAAAGTTCATTGAAATCTGTTTGCAACCGCTTACAAGTTTATGAAAATATGATAAACAACTTTGCATAAAGTTCTATAAAAAGTAATAAGTAAACTTTTCTGAAATAGAATAGGTTTGCTAGGATTATGTGATAAAGAACTTTACGGGAAATAATTGATGGTATGAGCTTGTTGTACATGATAGAAAGAAGCAGTTTGTATAAATACCCAAATAGTTCAGACATTAAACAAGTTTTTAATTATTTATGACTTATTTAGAATGATAATGTAATACTGAGGTTATTTAAGTTTTTCAAAGGTCAAAAGATTCATAATTTTTATGTTTTTACAAAAGTATTTGGAATAAGAAGAAAATTTAAATGACTTGTAAAACATTCTTCTAAATCTATAATTAGATAATTTATAAAAAATAGTTTTATTTGTAAATTTTCAGATAAAGCAGAATATTTATAAAAAAAAATCTATAAATAAAAGCCTATTTGAATCTTAAAAAGATAATAAAAAAAAAATTATTAAAAATTTAGAAAATTCAATTTTTTCTTCTTAATAAATTTATAAAAACTCAATTTACCGTAGTTTCCCAAAGCATGTTCGTGTTAATGTTAGGATTTTGGCTTGATGGTTCACTTATCTGCTTATTTATTGTCTTGAAGCCCTTCTTAAATCTATGTAAACAAGAAAACTAAAACATCTTTCAAAATAGAGGAAAAAATCTCTTTTTTTTACTAGATAGAAAGGTCAAACTGCTTTTTTCAAAAGAGAGTTTTTATAGAAAAGACGAATGTTCAAAGTTACTTCAAACTTATCTGTTTGTTTTTAAACTTTTTAGAGCTGGACATATCACAGTAATTTTAAAGAAGAGTTCTGAAACACAAACAGACGACAGAAGAAATCCATTATTACTCAAAATTAATTGAGTTTAATACAAGCAATTAAAGTACAAATATAAAATTCATAAAGTTGTAAAAGATTGTTGTTCATAGATTTCAGAAACACAAAAGAGTTCATAAAAAAATTTAATAAATAAAATTTACTTCAAACGTAAGTTGAGAATAAAGTATTATGTAGGTGAATGTAAGTCAAATATCGACCTTTGTGACATTGAGCCATTGCAAAACCTTGTTAAACTATTTTTTGTTATTGACATAAAAAGAACAAATAACTTAAAAGCTTCTATTTAATGAATAAATGTCAAAAGATTGTAGATTACGAAATTCAAAAACTTTGAAATATGTTGAAGAAAGGAAAGATTCTTGCAAACAAATACATCATTACCTCATAAGAAGCTTTGAAACTAAGCTTATAGAAGTGCTTGAAATCTTTATACTAGACAAAACAGAAAAGTATTTTGAAAAGTTGTCAAGTTCTACTATAAGATTCAAGTACAACATAAACCTTCAATGGTTTTGTTGTTTATACACAACACTAAATTTTGAATGAGTTTAATAAAAACCTAAATTAAATCTTAAACGTTTTTTTAAATATCAAAGATACAACAAGCACATTATAAAAACCAAACAATTAAAAAGTAGCTTTATGTTCTAAATTGAATTAGAGAGTCGTAAAATTTTGAAAAGATTTTTGTTCTATCATCAATCACTATTTAGAGTCATGTTCTTCTACCATTTCTCTTCTACTTAAAATTTTAACAAATGACCTAATTGCTTTGCATCATAAAAATTACGTAAAGTGGACTAATTAAATGAAAAATATTAACAAAATGTCTAGTTAACTCGTTAAAATGTCACAAAACAAATTAGATAATAATCAAATTTATACTTCCTGCAAATTCTCTGGAAATTAAAAAATTCATTATGTTATTTGTAAAAAGCTTTTCAAGATTAGCTAATTCTTTTCAGCTTTGTACTTCTTGTGAAGAATAAGTTACTGAGGAAGTTTAAAAGGCTTAAAGTGAATATTGAGAGGATTTTAGATGTCGACAGTTTATTTTTATGTTAATAAGATGTGACAAAAGCCTGTGAACTAACCACGCGAGTTTTGCAACATCTGTATGAACTAATCAGTAATATCACGTGAAGTTCATGGTGTTACTATTCAGTTAATTTGTTTTCAATTTTGCCAAGTCTAAATTTTTAATCGATTATACAAGCATTTTAAACCAAGGAAATCTTTTATCTGTATCCAGCTAAATCTTGAGTATTTTATCTGGTTACAGTTTAATAGAACATTTTCGTGATTATGTAAACGTTATTTACACAATATGCAGAGTCATGTGATACAAGCAGTTTGTCAAAACCCTAGAATATTCACAACTGATTTTATTTACTACTTTTAAATTAATGAATAATTTATTATTTTACTACACAAGAAGAAGTTTCAATGATTCAAGTTGTAAACAGAACTTTAACAGAATAACTTTGAGATCTGTTTAAAAAAAGAAAATCTTAGATAACGACTTGATTACTTATTTATCTTTTTCAATAATTAATCAGAACACTGTTAACAATTTAACTAACTTTTTGAAGACAAAGTTTTACACAAATATCTGATTACATTAAAAATTAGATTCCTTAATAACTGAGCTAAATAATCATTTACAAAAATCTATAGAAACTTTATAGTTTTAAGGGATTGGATATAAAGGATTTAATCAACACTTTCTAATATTTATAGCTAATTAGGATTTCAAGAAAAGTTGTTTATGTCACTGGTCTATTAGCCAAGCAAGATTTCGAAATATTTCAAATCAATCTTGGTAATTGACAGATCAAGATGAAGAACTTACAAAAGTCGTTGAAACTTTTTCTCATTAATCAGAATTTAAACAATTAAGAATCATTCATTAACACAAAATGAAAGATGTTTTTGAAAAATCTTATCGATTCTACATTTTAATTCAATTTAGACAAAAATTTCACCAAATGTCTAAAACAATTTCATCTGAATACCTTCAATATAACCTGTAGCTGTTATTTTTATTTATCATTTTTCTTCAACAAGAAATTATCATTTTAAACTCAAGAAGATTTGAACCGATGACTAAAAATCTGATTTCAATCGCTTGTGGTCGATTTTAAGAAGAGATAAAAACAGAGTTTGTAAATTTACAAATAATTAGAATCATGAAAATTGAATCAAGTAAATTATCAGAAAAATTTCAATCGAGAAAAACCTGTTTTGTTTTTTCGGTTTCTTGTCATTGCTGGGTTCACCAAAAAACATATTTGTGAAATTAGTTTGAGGTTCGCGGAAACTTTGGAGTTGTTTTCCCGCCGTCGTCACCAGTTTTTCCGATATCAACTTTTTATCAGCTGATGTCAACTTTCGCCGTAGGTGGATTCCCTTAGTTGCAAACATATTTCCCTTATTGCCCATTTTGACGTGGTAACGGTTGCATAGAAACTGGTCATCATCTTCATCATATTCTGTCACAAAATTTCGAAATTATGACGTCATCGAAACCAACTCACTACTCACTTTCAGATGACGTCAAAGTGCGAAAAAAGTCAAACGCGCGACCTGGATCATCACGTGATGTCACTGACCGCAAAGCTTTGGTACGATGTGACGTCATAGAAGGGCTCGTAGGCGCAGTTATGGCACTGAACGACCGCTGCGTTGTTGTATCTTGTTGTGACGTCATCATCTGTTTATCGTCGCTTCGATGGTTCATCAAACTGCTGACTGACAAGTGCCAGCGCTGAAGTGGTGTTTTTCGGGTTGATGACGTCATCAGCGCGGGTAATTTGCTTTTTTTCTTTTTATCCGCGCTTCTATCTGTTTCTAGGCAGCATTTTGACGTCACAACTCTTTCTTTAACGTCATCAGTTCTAAAATCAAGTGACGAGCTGATGATGTCTTCAGATGGCTGGTTAGTGACGTCATAAAGCTCTTCCAATGACGTCATCACTCCGGTTGATTGATCAACAGGAGATAAATCATCAAGTTGTTGGACCATCACTTTCATATCTTCCACAACTTTCGACCATCTATGCTCTTCTTCTGAAGATTGAATCTTCCGAAGGGATTGATTCAGTTGTTGTCGGTTTTTTATCGAACTTTTCATTTCAAAAATTTCATCAAAAATTTCCTTAAAACCTAAACAAATATCGATACTTTTACTGACGTCATAACTAGCTATGACGTCACTAGATGCTAAGTTGTTGTGATGACTTCATAACTACATTTCAAGTTTCTGATTCAAACTGTTCATCCTTTCATCTTGAAATAAATCGATTTCTTAAATCTTTATTTGATTGAAGATAAAAAACACTTTGATGTTTGAAAATTCTGTTTCCATGACAACATCAAAAGCGAAAAACTTCATAAAAAACCTGGCAAAAAAACACTCACTGTCGACTGAGTGAAAAAAAGTCGTAAATGATTTTTGAAATATTAAAAGATGGTAATAAAAAGCATCAAAAATAAATGAAGTCAATAAAAAATTCTCTTCAAAAATTTTTTAGCAGAAATGATAAGGTGGTAGTCACGTGGTGTAGCAGCTTCAGAACCAATCACACTGTATCAGCTGAACAAACAGAATTTCCACTTTAATTAAGTTTACTAAAAACTATAAAATATTTCACCAGCCTCAAAATTAAAACTCAATAAATGCGATGGTCAGTTTGGAAGGTTTTCAACAAACATTTTCTAATGATAAATAGAAGAAAAAAACTCACTTGCGTATATCACCAGATTAATTGATTTGTTTATTACTTAAATTATCTGTAGATAATAATGTTTTAAACTTAACTGAACAATTTTTTATTTCAATTAAAACTCATTAAAGACAATTGTTTTAAGTGAATGATAATAACAAATTAGTCAATAATTTAAACTAGAATCGAGTTTTAAATGATTTAACTCTTTTACTGTTTTAAACAACTAAATTAGATTTACAAACAAAGACCTTTTAAAAGGTTCTTGCACTTAAAAAATACAAAGATATCAATTTCATTCATTTAAATTCACAAAAAAAAATTTATCCAGAAAGCAAATCGTAGAGTAGATTTCCTTAATTGACTTTAATCAAATCATGATAAATGCAAGTTAAGTTGTTTCTTTCAACCTGATTTTTTATCAAACTTTTTAAGCTGATACAGTTTCTATGTTTACAATCTAGTTTGAAATGTTCTTTTGCAGCAGAAAAACTAACAATGTTTTCTCTCAGAATCGTAAAAAAAACATTTTTATCTAGCCCTCAAGCAACATTTAAATGTTAAGAAGTTTTAATGATAAATTTTCGTCTTTCATTTATTTAAAAAACATTTTTCAATTTCTTTCTTTTTATTTCAAATTTTTTATCTCTTACTTCAGTTGATTTGTTTTAGAAAAAAGCTTGTTTGGAAAAAAGTAATTTTAATTAGATAATTAGTTAGCGGAAAAGCCGATATGAGTGCTTATAACTCTAGTAACAATTTTTTGTGACAAATTCTAAATATAGTTTCTAAAACAACTTATGCAAAATTAAATCGTAATCTGTTAACCAAGATCTTATTTTAGAATCTATTTTTGGAATCTGAGTTCTTAAAATTACATTTTGTTACAATTAAATATTATTTTCTAGAACTTCAACTAAGTACGATTTGATACGACGCAAATAAATCAAAACCATTTCATTCTAAGCTCGTTGCAAAAAGTATTTTTTTAATATCGTGCACCTAGCTTTTTACAATCAAGTTTAGAAATCCTCAAACTAAATTCAAAAATATCAAATCCTGAGTACAAGATCTTTGAATTTCTTAACTCAAAGATAAAACAAAATAATGAGCTTGTATTTAAGCTCTCTACAGAGCCACCATGTTTTCAAGAAGACGTCATTCCCTTAATTGTGTCGATATTTTTCCTTTATCTCATTAATCAGTATTTATTAATCCAGATATCAACACTAAACCTGACACTGTTTGAAGCAACTAGAATTTTTCAACAGCGCCACCTAGCAGTTTGAAACTCTGAAATTTGCTGCTTTTAAAACAACTGAAGCTATTTAAGTTTAATCTCTTTATTTTTAAACAGATTTTAAGCACAGTTTCATCAAACAAACTTACTTAAAGCTGGATTTTCTTTCTTGTTGTGTTTTAACAGCTTAGTGGTCAGAAACTGAATTAATTGGAAGATAAAAAATTGATAACTAAGACAATAGCTGTTAACAATTAAAAAGAAATAGTTTTTTTTTCCTTATTTAAATCTCAAACTATTAATTGTAACTTTTAACAGCAGGATATTGAACTATTTAGTTCACAACAATAATTAATAACAAAATTGTGTTCAACTGAATTTATAAAAAGAGATTATTATTAATTTTACAGATTGAATAATTTAGTTGTATTGATAGCATTTATAAACACCAGGCTAATTTTGTTGAAAAAAATCGATTTTTTTTACTGCAAAAAGCTGAAAAATAAAATATTTAAGACCTTAAAATTGTGAGGCTAAAAAGTGTTAGGTCACAACAAAAAAGTTGGAATTTGGAAGCAGCTGGAATCGGTTTAAATAATCAACAAAAAATTCAAAACCAAACTTTTTTAATTTCATAAAGTTTCAGTAAAATAATTGTTTAATTTTCAGCTAGTTATACTGATGATTTGATAAACTGATCAAATGCTATCTCGCACAGAACATATTAATATAAAAAGTTGAGTAATTTTTTAGCACTTTTAGAAACTTTTCAAGCTACATCAAGATATCAGAAGCTTGAATAGAAGCTAAAAAGGCGTCATTAGCTCGACAAAATTTCTTAACTAAGTTATTAAGTTATTTTCATGTTTTTTAATTAGCAAAAAATTTTCATTTAGTCACTTAGCTTTAAAAATTTTGCTGTAAAGTTTTGAAGTATCAGTTTTCTTCAAGAAAGTAAAATCAAATTTTCTAAGTGAACCACTGAAAGTGTCTTAATACCAACTTTATAGTTATCAATATTTAATGACAGATATTAAATTATTGAAACGTTTTATTGTGTCTTAAAAGATAAGAATTAAGCAAAAAGGAATTTTACAAAATTTCAAATTGCTGTGTTTGACTAAAAAGTTTTTGGTTCAAGTTCAAACTTTTAGAATTCTACAAAAGTTCAATTTATTTCAATTTATTATTTATTCATTAACTTTAATCTACTTTTACATTTATTTTACAGTGGGTTCGATTTAAGATTCAAATTATTTGATTGTAGCTCTAATATTTAAACTATTTAATGAGGAAACCATGTTATCTATTACTATCACTAAGATAATTTAACGCTTAGGTAACTTTTAGGTTGTTATGCTCGGCTGTTTAAAGCTTAAAGTTAATTTAATTGAAAGTTAGAATTCAACCGTTGTTTGAGTAACAACAAATTAATTGTAAATATTTGAAATAAAAGTTTCCAATTTCATTAAAATTCTGCATAAACAATGTTATGTAAGTTTTGTTATTTACTTCAAGAAAACTTTAGTTTTAAATAATCTTAAAGATTGAATATAACGTAATTAGATAAAGTAGAGACCTTTAAAATTTGATTAAAAAGATATTAGTAGCACAAGCACAACATCTATATAGATGTTCTAAATGTCTTTATAAAAGAAATTAAGTTCTAAACTTTATATGTTTTGAACTTTAAACAAACTTATTTTATCATCGATTTTGACAACAACTTGTAGTTTCTTCCTCAGCCATTAAACAAATGATTTAGTCAGAAACTCTTTTGCTTGTAGTTGTTGTTAAATGATTTTTACAAACTAAGAAACTCATATTTTTTCTGTATGAGAATCTAACTTTTGATAATTGGATTATCACTAGCGTCTCTGCTTTTAAAGAGATTTAAGCTAGCGTCTCTGCTTTTAAAGGGATTCAAGCTAGCATCTCTGCTTTTACAAATCAAATCTTTATCACGCTGCAACAACAAAGTAAAACTTGTTCACACAAATCTGACTTATTCATCAAATCCTCCTTCTACATCTGTTTTAATTCATCTCAACAAGCTGTCGTTAAGAACTGACATCTTTAATCTTATCAAACTGAAAGATTACTGTAACATCATTTGTAGTGAAAACTTCCACGAGTTCAAACTTCGAATCACTATCTGAACATTTTCATTCAAATTGATAAATTATTTACGTTATTACATCATCTTTCAAAAATTTAAATTATTAATATTATTTAAAAAGATTGATTATTCCTGTGGTAGCAGTGATTTGATAAACAACCTCAAACTTCAAATGTAAAACACAAAATTCCAAAAATCACCTTTAAATTCAAACTTGTATCTAGAAAACTTATATCAAAACACTGGTACATGTTACCATAAAGATTTTTTCATTTTTGCGGTCAAAAAACTTATCGGAAAAACCGTTAGACAATAAGAAACAGTTTATCAAAGATTCTATCTAATTACTGAGCCAAAAACATCTCACATAAATTCAGTATGAAGTTAAAACTACTCATTTTTCAAAATATTTGAAGAAGTTTTAGAGGTTTTTTAAAGTTGATTAATCAATTTTTCTAACAGAAAAATTTAAATTTTAAATTTCTATAAACTTAAAAATATAATTTTTATTTTTTATTCTAAAATTTTTTTTAGAATAAATCAAAACCGAATCTGAGATTTCCTTTTTTCTTTCAATTCTCTCCTTTCTCTCGTTTTTTCAGATTCTTTAAATCTTTACGAAAATGAATAAAATTGAAAATTATTTTCATAAAATTATTATAAAAAAATTCAAATAAAAAATATTTATTTTCAATAAAAATAAAATAGAAATAGAAATGATAAAAGATGTAATAATTCAGTTATTTATTAAAAACTAAATATTTAATATTTACCTCTAATTTCAAAACAAATTTTTTTTAAATTGAAAGTTTTTTTGTTTTGAAAATGCCAAGTGCTCGCTCCTCATCGATTTTATGTGACGTCATCGATGCAGCGACGCTCGATCAAGTGTCGATAGTCACGTGACAAGTTTTGAGATGAAAAAAGAATTTTCGCCAGAAGAAAACCAAATTGAAAATCATTTGATGTAATTACGCGACGCGTTATTCAACAGTAATGACGTCATCAGCTACTGATGATATTGCAGAAGCGTTTTAGTTGAAGATCTTTCATCAAATTAATTGTGATGACGTCACAAGCGACAAAAATGAAATCGAGAAGAAAAGACGGAAAGAAAAAAGTGACGTAGTCATCGTTCTATGACGTCATTTAAACTTGTTTAGTTGCAGAAAGAAGTTCGATTTAAAGAAGCCGATAAAATAGACGGAAATGACGTCATAAAGCGACGCCAACCGCCGCTCCCGAAGCTTCATACTTTCAATTTTGAACGCGGAAAAGTCAGAAGCACTTTTATGACGTCATTTGAAGAGTTGTTGATGACGTCATTATTTCAACAGCAGTTTCGATCTTTTCTTCCTGATAAGATAATTTGGATGAGAGCAGAAGTTAAAGATAAGGATGAGAAGATGAAGATCAGGATCGAAGATCTGAAACAAACTTCGCTCATCTGTGCGAGTCTCACATCTCGCCTTATCAAAAAGTTTGAAGATTTTCTTCAATGTTTTGACAAGTTGTTTGTTTCTGCTTTTGTTTGTTTCTGCTTTTGTTTGTTTCTGCTTTTGTTTGTTTCTGCTTTTGTTTGTTTCTGCTTTTGTTTGTTCGTTTCAATTTTTCAGCGTTTTTAGAAAATTTCTTTCAGTTTAGTTTAAAGTTTTCTGATTGGTTGAAAATATTTTAGCAAAACATCAATTTTTGAACTAAGTCAGCCTTATTCAGTCTCTGATCTTCTTCTGATTGATAAAGAAGATGAAGATCAAGTGATAGAAGGAAGTAAGCTTTGATTTGATAAATATTAAATTAAACTCAAATATTGGTTTAGAGATTGAAAGACAAAATTTTGGGAAAACAAAGAAAAGAACTGAAAAGAAAAACCCAGAAAGAGGTATTTGAGATGTCAATATTTGAAATGTTCTTCAAAAACTAATTAATTCTTAGTATTCTTGAGTCAAAGCAACTTTGAAAAAGAACAAGAAGAAAAACAAGAAGAAAAACAACAATATCTTCCTCTTTCACTGAGTTTGTTACTGGAGAAAGAAAAGTTAATAACAAAAGTAACTTTTTCAATATTTAGATAAAGAAGTAATTTTAGTGAATTTGCAGAATCCAATAGAAAGAAGAATTGGATTTTGGACAAATTATCTCTTCTAACCCTTAAAGCGTCTTCATTAATTGAATTTCATTTGAAGAAAACTTCTGTAAAATGTGTGAACTATTCAGCTGTTTTTACTTCAGATGCTAAACTCTCATCAAATTGCAAATAAAATTCAATTCAAAATACAAAAGCCTTTTATTTCTCATTAGATTTTCAGAAAGCTTTTATATTTATCAGAATTTTAGATTATTTTGAAGAAGATGAGAGCAGAACTGATCTTTATATTCATCTTCATATTTCTCAGTCTCGAGCAAGTCAGAACAAAAGAAAAAGTTTCAGAAAATTTCAATTTTTATTTTCAAGATTTCAGCAACTTTATCAAAAACCTCAAATTCAAAATCCAAGATCAAGAACTTACCACCAGGAGTCGCTAGAGACAACAAGCTTTTTCCAACTAAATGTCAACGTAATTCAAATAGCTGTGACGTCATCAGTGACGTCATTTTTATCTTGTTCAGTTTGTCGTTTAGTGGCTGAAGAAATTGAATCTTTACTGGGAGGAACTTCCGAGACATCAGAAGAAGAACAGAAGAAAAAGAAGCGAAAAGAGAGAAGAAAAAGTCGCGCTGAAAAACGACGCGAACGGTGAAGTTACAGATATTTATTGATGACGTCATTGACGCATGATTTACAGAAGTTTGCCGATGTTGTCAGCAATTGAAGATGTTTGTAACAAGATGTTGGATTATGTTCCTCTAAATAAAAAGAAAAAGTTCCGGTAAAAAAATCTGAAATTTCTAAAAAGATCTTTTTATGGATCTTTAAATGAGATTCATTTCAACTTTCCGTTCAAAATAAAGGTCCTCGTCCAAAGCCACTCGTCCACTGATCCGCTCGTCCACAAGGCCGCTTGACCACAAGGCCGCTCGTCCACTAAGTCGCTCGACCACTAAGTCGCTCGACCACTAAGTCGCTCGACCACTGACTCGCTTGACCACTAAGTCTCTCGACCACTGACTCGCTTATCAAGAAAGGATTTTTGAGTTAGACTCAGCTTAAAAAATCAGCTTTTATTTTATATCAAAAATCTCTTATTTGGATTTCAAAGATTTCTCATGAGGAACTTCCTGACCTTCCTGATCTGATCTTCCTGATCTTCCTGATCTTCCTGATCTTCCTGATCTTCGTGATCTTCGTGATCTTCTTGATCTTCCTGATCTTCCTGATCTTCCTGATCTTCGTGATCTTACTGATCTTCCCGATCTTCGTGATCTTCCTGATCTTCTTGATCTTCCTGATCTTCGTGATCTTTCTCTCTTCCCAATCTTCGTGATCTTCCTGATCTTCGTGATCTTACTGATCTTCCCGATCTTCGTGATCTTCGTGATCTTCCTGATCTTCCTGATCTTCCTGATCTTTCTAATCTTCCCGATCTTCGTGATCTTCCTAATCTTCGTGATCTTCCTTCCTAATCTTCGTGATCTTAGTGATCTTCCTGATCTTCCTTCGTGATCTTCCTGATCTTCTTGATCTTCCTGATCTTCTTGATCTTCCTAATCTTCGTGATCTTCCTGATCTTCCTGATCTTCCTAATCTTCGTGATCTTCGTGATCTTCGTGATCTTCCTGATCTTCGTGATCTTCGTGATCTTCCCGATCTTCCCGATCTTCCTGATCTTCCTAATGTTCCTGATCTTCCTGATCTTCGTGATCTTCCTGATCTTCCTGATCTTCCTAATCTTCCTAATCTTTGTGATCTTCGTGATCTTCCTGATCTTCCTGATCTTCGTGATCTTCCCGATCTTCCTGATCTTCCTGATCTTCCTAATGTTCCTGATCTTCCCGATCTTCCTGATCTTCCTAATGTTCCTGATGTTCCTGATGTTCCTGATCTTCGTGATCTCTTGATCTTCCTGATCTTCCTGATCTTACTGACAGGGGACAACTCTTCATCTAGGCTCCCACCCGAGTCTTCTTTTGTTTTTCATCTTTTTGTGTCCCTTACCTATTCTCGAAATTTTATTCCAGATACATAAAGAAATCCGACATCAGTGGTACACAAGTAATCATGACGTCACAGATAGAGAATGACGCAGCAGGAGAGGAGATTCAAGCGCGATTCGATCGCCTGAAGCATCCGGAATCCAACCGCTTGATGGCGCAGTGCGATGAACTCATTAACAAGTTTGAAAACCAACTTCTTCAGCGAACTACAGAAACTTCCATCTCCGACTTCCTTTGTCGTCATAGGTGAATGATGACGTCATGACGATATGATTAAGTGATGACGTCATGAGTTGCAGATTTCTGAGTGATGAAGAGACATCTTGTTTTGAGGAGGAATCAGCAAAGAGCGAACTCTGGAAGAAAACTTTTGATGTAGTTCTTGAACGTAGGCCAGATTTGCGAGAAGCCAATTTTGATGTGTAAAAAAATTTAAAATAAAAAAGTTCTCTGCAAAGAAATTGCTTCAAATTGATTTAAATCAGCGAAGTGCGGTTATGACGTCATCCGTAGAAGCCGTCCAAATCTCTCTTAAACCATTTTTGGCCCTAATTTTCGAAAGAATTTTTTAAGTCTTATTGACGTCACTAAAACGCGAGCGAAGTAAAATAATTTGAGTTTAGAAAGTCTTGTTTCTGATTTAAACTCGTTTATTTTGTTGTTTCTATGAAATAATGAGTTAAAAATTTACTTTTTTTAAATAATCAGAATCATAATAAAATTTGAAAATTTTCATTTTTAATCATTGAAAAAATTTAAAAAAAAGTTGAAATCAATAAAAAGAAAAAGAAAGAAAATCTGAAAATATTTTGATAAAAATTTCTAAAAAACTTTTTTAAGGTTTTCAAAACATTTTTCACTTTTACCACGATAAATAAAGATGACGTCATCAACACTGACGTCATTAATCAACTTAAAATTCGCTGTTTGTTTTCTGAAAACAAAAGTTAACACTGTTACAAATTGTTTGAATTTTTCTACCAGCATTTTTGCTGACAACTATCTAATAAACTGTAAATGGAATTTTATTTAAATCGATTTTTTTAAATTGAATTACTAAATTTGTTGTAATCTGATATTTTCTGGAAATTAATGATTAAATTTCAGTTGTTTTCTTGTTGTAACATCTAAACAACGTCATTGCTTCTGATTAATTATTTTAGAACTTTTGAAGAACTCCAAACACAAGAAAAATTTTACATTTAAATTGAAGCAATTAGAAAAAATTTTTAATCATTTTTTAATCGTTCACTTTTACGTGACGTCACAAACGCTTTTTAAGCGATCAATATTATTTTAATTTCTGCTACAAAATAAAAAAATAAATAAATAAAAACAAAGACCCCTGTAACATAGTTGGCTGTCACGTGGTTGGCTGTCACGTGGCTGGTTGTCACGTGGTTGGCTGTCACGTGGTTGGTTGTCACGTGGTTGGTTGTCACGTGGTTGGCTGTCACGTGGTTGGTTGTCACGTGGTTGGCTGTCACGTGGTTGGCTGTCACGTGGTTGGCTGTCACGTGGTTGGCTGTCACGTGGTTGGCTGTCACGTGGTTGGTTGTCACCTGGTTGGCTGTCACGTGGTTGGTTGTCACGTGGTTGGCTGCCACGTGGTTGGCTGTCACGTGGTTGGCTGTCACGTGGTTGGTTGTCACGTGGTTGGCTGTCACGTGGTTGGCTATCACGTGGTTGGTTGTCAACATTAGGAGTTGCAAAAAATCAACAAAAATCTTGGAACATGACGTCATTACTTATTACTGACGTCATCGCGTCGTTTTTTTGCTTCACGACATAAGGCAATAAACGGCGACAAACAAGCAGCGATGACGTCATGATCATTAAGCGCAGAGCTTCGACGTGATGGTGTGATGACGTCATCGAGTTTTTTTGCCTGTTTTTGATTGTTACAATTGTTGAAATTAGTGGACGTAATGATGACGTCATCTCGACGAGATTTGCAGCTTGAAGCTCGGCGTCGCACAAACTTTGGTGATTTTATGAGACGACGATGGCGATGATGACGTATTTCATCGATGTCACTACTTGCTTCATTTTCACTTGACGTAGTACTTGTTAATGATGACGTCATTAACTTATCAACGCGTTGGAGCGTGTCTTGAATCGCCTTAATGATCGAGTTTTTATGATGACGTCGTTCATTGGTCGGTGATGACGTCATCAGCGTTTGACTTGATGACCAACGCTTTAGTCGACTAGTACTGATGACGTCATCTTTGTTCAAAGCTAATCCATGAGTTGAATTGGAGCGTTTTCGTCTTCCATTGCTTATGACGTCATCGCTTACAATTGACGTCATCAGTAATGACCGATTAATCTCATCATCACGTGACGTCATCACCAAGGTAACAGAAGCTTCACGCGCTGACACTTCATAGTAATCACATCGTAATTGACGCGCTAACTCAACTGCATCTGATGACGTCACTTGCCGTCGCGTCATTTGGGCCACATCTGATTTGTTTCCGATTAAAATGAGAGGAGTGGTGAACCTGTAAGAAAATGATGACGTCACTCACAAATAGTGACGTCACACACTAATCGTAACTGACGTTTGTTTTTTGCTCTTAAATCGTTGAATGAGAATTTGAAGTTGTTGAAAACTGGTGACGTCAACAAGTGAGAAAACCAGAAGCATCCCATCTGCCCATCTGCTGTGATGATCCAATGACGTCACACGCATACTCTAGGTGATGATGACGTCATATATAGGCTAAATCAAACTAAAGACAACTTGTACTTTTTCAGATGAATCTTGAATATTGATTTGAAGTAGCTCACCATCTAATTCAACTCTGCCACTGCAAATCATATCTGCAAAAGTTGAATTTTGAATACTGAATTTTAAATATCGAATTTTGAATGTAAAATTTTGAATGTCGAGTTTCCAATGTCGAATTTCGAATTTTGAATGTCGAATGTCGAATTTCGAATTTTGAATGTCGAGTTTCGAATGTCGAATTTCGAATGTCGAATTTTGAATGTCGAATTTCGAATTTCGAATATCGAATTTTGAATGTCGAATCTTGAATGTCGAATTTTTAACTTTATATTCAGAATATCGATTGTGATATTTAAATCATTCTTTTAAATGCTTAATTTGTTTTTTAATTCATTTCATGTACTTAAAAAATCGTATTTTTTTATCCTACAATTAAAAGGAAAATCAATGCTTGGTTTATTTTCGAATAATTTGATTTTTATTCGACAGTTTTTGATATTTATCTTAAATTTCTATTTTTTTGAAGATTTAATTTTAAAATCTGAAAAAGAAGACAAAATTATTACTTCAAATATTTGTTATTAACTAGTAAAATGTTCATATTTGATTTAACATCTTTTAATATAATTAAATTATCATTAATTCGTTAATTGAATTAATATTTTCTGTTCTTATTTGATTTTTTAATTAAATTTCGGCTTTTATCTTTGAAGTTAGATATCACGAAAAAATTGTTCAAAGATATTATCAACATCAATTTAATTAAATACATGGAAAAGCCAGACAGAAATTTATAAAGAGAAATACTAACCGTAAACAAAATATTAGGTCGCTTACGTATTTATCAAATATTATGTTTAAAAACAAGATGAAATACAAGTTGAAAGACAACAACAGCTACGTTTTTATGTAAATTACCTGTATTTTCAGTGTATTCATTAATAAATCGACGAGTTAAGAAACGAACTACTAAAGCTGAAAAATAACTTCAAAGTAAAAGTTAGCCAATCACAAGAGAGTATTTCACCTGATTTGCCGACCTTACGACCACCAACTACTATCAATTTCAATTCTCTAGCTGAACAAACATTTAAACCATATGATGGTAAAAGTGTTTCTAAAACCATTTCATTAAAAATTCTAAATTCTAACCTTGAAACACTATAACTGTTTACGAACAAAATCTGATTTATCATCAGCTTAGTTATCAGCTTTTAAACTTTTGAAGTAGAAAAACTGACAGTAGAAAAAGTTTGTGACGTCATATCTCTCTCGAAGAGCTGACGTCACTATTTGATAATTTTTTGTTTTAGTTATTTTGAATTAAGATGTACTCAAAAGCTTATATTTTGTAAACAAATAAAAGTTTTTAAATCAAAACTTTTTGTAGCTGAAATTTTCTCTCTCAAAAATGGTTTTTTCCTTAAATGGCCTACAAATTAAGCTTAATGGTTTTTACGGATTTCCATTGAACAGATGATGACGTCATCATTCTATTAGAGTCAAGATTTTGCGAGCTTCGTGACGTCATAAGCAAGCTACTTTTGTAAGTAGAAGAGATATTACAGAAAGAAGAAATTCATTTTTCTTCAACATTTTGATTAATTCACAGATGACGTCATCAGCAGCTGATACAATCACAATTTAAGTGTATGACGTCATCAATCATTGGAAGAGATTTGAATTTGTTTATTCGACTAAAATTGACGGAGATTTGATTCAAATCCTTTAAGATCTTCTGCCTGAAGATCTTCCTCTTCCAACTCCATCTTTTCTCTAATCGCGCTTCTGCTTCGATGTTTGCGCTTATGTTTCGTCTCCTTGGCAACCGATCGTGTATCAGTGACAACGTTTGTCAGAGGTTGATCTAAACTGATTGGCGGGGAACCGTTCCTCGTCGGGTACATCTGCATTATCCTTGATTTTGTTTGGGTTTCTACATCTTCTTCTTTCTTTGATGATGAAGATGTCTTGAAACAAACTGAAGATTTTTGTGAAGATTTCTAAAAGAAATCAAATTGGTGGTGACGACCTGTCATCTGTAAGATGATGATGACGATGCCGGTTGCCATGACAACCAAACAGCTGATCTGTGCGATGTTGATGGGAGTGACCAGAGAGATGATCTTTGTAGCAGGAAGACCTGAAGATGTCATCTTGGAAGATTTAAGAGGATCTAAAGAAGATTAATTTGGAATTTTCTTCTAGAATCTATTATTAGAAATAAAATAAAAAACTTACAGAGAGCTCAAAAGATTTCGATCTTGTTGACTTGGAAACCGCGAAGAATGGAAGTTTGCCAAAAAGGATGCCAAAAAAAAAATGAAATTTTAAAACTAAAAGTTTCGAAACTCCAAAAAATAAAAAGATCTTTTTATTAAACTGAAAATTTTTCAAGTTTTATTAAAGTTTCAATTTATTTCTAATTCGATTTCTGTAAAATTTTGAATCAATTTGAATCAAAACTCAGTTTGAATCAAAAACTCAATTTGAATCAATTTGAATCAAGTTTAAATCAAGTTTTGATCAAAATTGTTCTTAACTAAATTTTTTACTTTAAGTTTTTCGACTTAATTATCGGTGCTTGAATAAAACCACCGCCTTTGTGACGTCACAACTAAATGTATTTTTGATGACAGTTGAAAGACAAAATTGAGATTTGAGAAATTCAAACTGATGTCAATAAAACAATTAATGTTTTGTGATTTAAACTTTTAGAAATGTTTTCAGTTGTTTGTGAAACAAACTCAGCAAGTATAGCCGCAAATTTCTGAAAAAATACCAATAATCTGAAAATATTTAGTCAAAAATAAAATTGAATCGATATATAGAGATTTAGAAGTAAAGATCTAGTCGAGAATTACCAGAAAAAGAAGAAAAATTGAAAGTTATCAAATAAGAAATAGATTATTTTTATTAAATTTGATTAACCACCAAAATTTAGCAACAACTTTCATATTAGCTTTTATAGCCGCATAAATTATTTGCAAGTGAAGTTTCGACTTTATCCACGACATTGAATAAAGATAAAAACATAAATCTCATGTGTTTGTGCTATCAAAGTATTATCATAAGAATCTAAATAAAATTTTATTAAAAATAATTTTTAATATCACTAATTTATAAACTTTCTATAATATTGATTACTCTCAAAATTTACCTCTTTCAATTGGTCTTTAACATTTCATCTACAAGTAGTTCCCAATCTTACTACCAGTAGTTCCCAATCTTTCTACCAGTAGTTCCCAATCTTATTACCAGTAGTTCTCAATCTTTCTACTAGTAGTCCCAATCCTTCTACCAGTAGTTTTTAATCTTTCTACTAGTAGTCCCAATCTTTCTACCAGTAGTTCTCAATCTTACTACCAGTAGTCCCAATCTTTCTACCAGTAGTTCTCAATCTTTCTACCAGTAGTTCCCAATCTTTCTACCAGTAGTTCCCAAACTTTCTACCAGTAGTCCCAATCTTTCTACCAGTAGTTCTCAATCTTACTACCAATAGTTCCAATCTTTCTACCAGTAGTTCCCAATCTTTCTACCAGTAGTTCCCAATCTTTCTACCAGTAGTTCCCAATCTTTCTACCAGTAGTTCTCAATCTTTCTACCAGTAGTTCTCAATATTTCTACCAGTAGTTCTCAATCTTTCTACTAGTAGTTCCAAATCTTTCTACCAGTAGTTCCCAATCTTTCTACCAGTAGTTCCAATATTTCTACTAGTAGTTCCAAATCTTTCTACCCCAATCTTTCTACCAGTAGTTCCCAATCTTTCTACCAGTAGTTCCCAATCTTTCTACCAGTAGTTCCCAATCTTTCTACCAGTAGTTCCAATCTTTCTACCAGTAGTTCCCAATCTTTCTACCAGTAGTTTCCAATCTTTCTACTAGTAGTTCCCAATCTTTCTACCAGTAGTTCCCAATCTTTCTACCAGTAGTTCCCAATCTTTCTACCAGTAGTTCCCAATCTTTCTACCAGTAGTTACCAATCTTTCTACCAGTAGTTCCCAATCTTTCTACCAGTAGTTCCCAATCTTTCTACCAGTAGTTCCCAATCTTTCTACCAGTAGTTCCCAATCTTTCTACCAGTAGTTCCCAATCTTTCTACCAGTAGTTCCAATCTTTCTACTAGTAGTTCCCAATCTTTCTACCAGTAGTTCCAATCTTTCTACCAGTAGTTCCCAATCTTTCTACCAGTAGTTTTTAATCTTACTACCAGTAGTTCCCAATCTTTCTACCAGTAGTTCCCAATCTTTCTACCAGTAGTTACCAAACTTTCTACCAGTAGTTCCCAATCTTTCTACTAGTAGTTCCCAATCTTTCTACCAGTAGTTCCCAAACTTTCTACCGGTAGTTCTCAATCTTTCTACCAGTAGTTCCCAATCTTTCTACCAGTAGTTCTCAATCTTTCTACCAGTAGTTCCCAATCTTTCTACCAGTAGTTTTTAATCTTACTACCAGTAGTTCCCAATCTTTCTACCAGTAGTTCCAATCTTTCTAC